>JAUJYR010000001.1:0-26136 GCA_033995805.1 Hermannia gibba
TCAAAATTGATATTGATTTGAACACTTTATCAGATTTCTAGAAATCTTTAGAATTTCAAAAACAGGTATAAAAGGAGCACAAAAACAAAAGCTATTCAATCTATCTCTTAACTCGATAGAGTAAAGTAATAAATATAAATATAAGTTTTTCGTTTAAATTTAATAATAATCTTAATATATAATAAGCGAAGTTTGTCTATCTGTCTGTCTGTTTGTCGGAGGTTTTATAGGAAGGAAAACGGTAAGTCATAGAGAAACGGGACCTTCACCAAAAGGTCAAGCATGGTCCGTAGGTGTGCAGTCACCCTCCACCCCCAAGCAGGGGCGACTCATTCAGGGAGGGGGTTGAAATCCAGAATTTTTTAAAAAGACCCATTAAAACTATTGACATCAGAAATAACCCTCTTGCCCCAACACCAAGAATAACTTTCTTGCCCTCGACATTAAAAATTGCCCTTTGAAAAATTGCTTCTTGCCCTTTGACACCAAAAAAAAACCTTTTGCCCCTGACAAAAAATATCTCCTTGTCCCCGACACCAAAAAAACCTCTCTGGCCCCCGACCCCAAAAATACCCCTCTTGCCCCCCGACACAAAAAATATTCATTTTGCTCCCGACACCAAAAATACCAAACTAGGAATGAGTTAGATTAGGTAAGGATTTATCTATGTTGGCTTTGATAAACAAGGCAAACTAGGCTTGGTTTTGATAGGGTTAGTATTTATATATTATAGGTTGGTTATAAAAAGCAAACTAAACATGGTTTAGATTAGTTTAGGATTCATATGAGCCCCATCAGAGCGCAGCGATTATTTGACGAATTTGCTTATAAAAATGCAAAACCAAATCATTTATTTTATTTATTGTGACATTTTAATTATGTTTCTTTTCTTTCTTTATCAACGGTTTCTTTGCCAATAGAGAAATATTTATATTACCCTAAAAAATTTATTTAAATTTTAATATATACAGCTTGATAAATAAATGTTTTTTATTGACTTTTAAATTAGATTATTATATTTCTATAAACTTTGTTAGTGACAGAATATTTTTTATTTTGGTATCTTTTGTGTATGCTTAGAGATTTAATTTGATTTTTTTCAACAAATCTAAGCGAAACATTTTATAACCAAATAAATTATAAAAACGTTAATAGTTTTTAAATTAAACAATTCCGAAAATTTGATAAATTAATATATTTTCAGAATCGTATAATACTTTAAGATAAATTATTTATAATTAAATTACAAATTCAATTTAATTATATTTATTCAATTCAATTTATTTATACAGTTGGTATTCAGCAATGATGGTATTCTTTACAAACTGTTTGTAATAAATTGTCTTAAAAAATCAAAAAATAACATAAATTGGCGTTAAAAATTAAAAAATCTAATAACTTGGTTAAATAAAAGTACCTTTGGTCCCCTTTTGTGATTTTTGTCCACCGCAAGCCCTACAGCAATCTGGCAACGCTACTCACTGGCCTTTATAAACAGTTTAATATTAAAGCTGTAACATCAATTATATAATTGAACAATTATAATCAAGTAATTTTGTATTAAAAATTTGATTCCAAATTTATCCCTAATTTTATTGTATAATAAACTGAGTAAATTTAAATATATACAGCTCGATAAATAAATGTTTTATTGACTTTTAAATTAATTTATTATTTTTTCTATAAACTTCTTTAGAGACAGAATAGTTTTTAAATAAAAATAATGTTAATCCTTGTCGTAAGCTTAGAAATTTGATTTGATTTATTTTCAGCAATCTAAGCGAAACATTGTTTAAATAAATAAATTATTTAAACGTTAATAGTTTTAAATTAAATAATTCCTAAAATTCCATAAATCAGTATATTTTCAGATTTTAATTGATTTTTGATATTATAAACTTAAAATTTTGAATTCTTCAAAAAATAATCCAAGTCTATATTTTCCAATTTAATAATAAATACTATACTTTGATGGATAGTTGAGTCTTCCCTCACTCTCTGTTATTATTTTATTATTGAGGTTCAAGTGATGATATATTTCATTTACGAAATAAAAAATACTATTCAAGAGGGAATCCTAACAAATAATTAACTTGATTTTTCTTCATCAAAAGTTTTCAACCTTTTTCTATAACAACTAATACACTTAAGTGAAAATTTTCATCTGTTCTTCAAACTTTTTTGTTTTTGCAACATTTCGACTGTTTTCGTGATGAATCCCGTATAAATCTCTTTTAGTTTAATCAATTACGTTATTCCGTAGTTCTGAGAAAATCTTTCAATTTGATCATCGGCGAGACTAAAGTTAGTTAAGGATCAAGCTTTTAAGTGAGACACCCTAGGTGGGATTTTGAGAAAATGATTGGCCTGTTTGTACCTAAATCACACATAAACCGTAAATGAATGCTGAGCATCTAGAAGTCTTCAATTTGAAATTAACGATTTTAATTATCAAATTTAATTTTAATTGTCATCTCCCGATCGAGATTTTTTCATTAAAGAAATCTGGTTTGTCTGTCACTCGTATTGAATGGTCTCTCGATAATCCCGAAGATTATCGGGTTGTCATCATGTCTGGTAATCAACTGATGTTGTGCTGGAAGTAACCCTTGGAGTGCATCAATATTATAAGATTATTTAAACATAAGAGTATGGTTTTGCGACCTGTTGTAACCACTTTAATCCTGATGGCTCTGTATAGCTTAAATTGTTTATCGTGAAATAACCTTTTGAATTTTGTTTTCTAGATTTAGTTAATAAAGTTAAAGACAATAAGGATAATTGAAATTTTTCAATTCCATAAATAATTTGACAAAAATTTGATCTAAACCGGACACAATGTCCCATCTCTATGACATTTGGTCTGGAGATTATAGGGAGTACGACAAACATCACCACATTGGACATTTTCTCCTATTCTATACATGGATTGTACCTTATGGATATAATACAATAAATTTAAAATTGTATTTATTAAATGAATAGTATTATTAGAATATAATTACTAGTAGTAGACCTGTTTTAAATAAAGGCGTTCATGGTAGGGGGTTTTCTAATTTACACCCCTACTGACCATGCTTGATTTTTTGGTGAAGGTCCATGTCTCTGTGACCTTCTTGTTATCTTGAAGACTATAGTGGGCCAGAAATTTATTTTTGGATATTATTAGACGCCGTCATTATACAGAATTTAGGATACTTCATAAAGCACTAGAAATGAACATGACAACATTATTCGCATTAAAGTTGCCTTAGAACAGCAGATGTCATTCATTAACAAAAGACAAGTCACTAAGTCAAGTACTGTGACTATGTTTCACCTGATTTGGCTCATGTTAATTAATGGCTTCTGCTGCTTTATGTAGTATCCTAAATCCTGTATAATGATTGCCTCTAAATATTATATATATATATTGTTTGACTGAATTATTTGCATTTATTTGAATGAATTGTGATATAATGGAAATACGTTGAATTTGAAATATACACAGTTATGAAAACTTTACAACTATAGGAAATAGTTTAATGCTAAAAATCAACAATACTTTTGAGCATTTTCTTCTCAGAAAGCACTCGAGAACTTTATTTTAATCGAGTGAATATTTGAGTCAATATTTTGATTCAATATTGATTTTCGAAAAAAGAGCCCAAAAAATAGACTTAAAAGTGGTTCTGGATTTTGAACATCAAAGAATCGATTACATGTCCCATAGAGACGTTAATAATATGTAAATAATATAATTGAATTTTGATACATACAGACGTGGAAATAAGACTATGCAATTGACACTGAATCAGAGAGATTTTAAGACTTAATCAATTTTTAAAAGCGATAAAACATACTTGATTTTCCCCGTCTGTACATAATTCCAGCGCTAATATTTTATCTTACCAAATGTTGATAAAGAATTATTTACATGGTTTAATGTTAACGTCTGTAAATTAAAAGGAATAATGAACTACTAGTGAACTACGAATAGTTATTCCTTTTAATTTTCTGCGATATCAGAAAATTATCACAGAAAATTTATCTTATTTGGTTATAACTATTTTATTATATTTTATTTATTCTTATTGTTTTATTCTTATTGTTTTATTCTAGATGCGTTTTTTTAATTCTCACCAACTAAATTTGCGGTACTAATTTTTTGTACAGCCGCGACAATTAATTTTGCATCAAAACTCTATACTCAATATTTAGTTTTGATGCAAAATTAAAACCCTGGACCATCTTTTTCGGTTATAGTCCGCAACCTGAATTTTTAAAAATTTAATTAGCCCACACATTTTATCTCACTAGTCAGAATTTATAAGTTTAATGTATTATTTCAGTTTATGTTCTTATAGTTATGATAGTAAGATTAGGATTGAAATCCAGAGAACTGGAAAGAAATAGATCAATAACTAAATTAGAGGCCCTAAACAATAGACATTTAAATTATCTTCAACTAAATTATTACTTATCTCTAACTTTTAATAATATCGATATTTTAAGTCACTTAATGTCCACGCTCTTAATTTGTCATAAATTTTTTCTTTTTTCCACGTAAATTGCCCGAGTTGTATTCGGCAAAACAATGTATACAGGTTGGTGTGAACATTTTTGACATTTGATTTCAGCAGAATAATTGTTATAAATATGGGCTTAAACATTCACAATAATAAGTTGAAGAAAAACGAATCTAATTTAAATGAAGCAAAATAATTCTAATCTAACATATCAATCAAATGAGTAAAATTCACAATTGTGAACATTTCCAGAGGATTACAATGTTTAATAATTAAATTTTGTATTCTATTTCGTATATCACTTTGAGATTGTTAACAATAAGCAAGCAAGAGTATAAGCTTTATATGAAAAATAAGATCTGAATTCAAATTTCAAAAGTGTTGGCTTCGATTAGAGTCAAATCTGTAAAAGGTATTGGTTATAGTTTGATCCCGAATCAAATTTTTTATTGTTAAAAAATTAATTATATCACTGTCTTATCTGCCAATAAGAGATGAGAGACTGGCTATAGATAGTAATCGCTAAGTAATGCTTAGTGAAGAATCACGTGATGATTTGGAATATAATTATTATAGACTTTCCATCTTGTCATAAATTATTACCATGATAATTTATAGCTAGGCTTAAATAAAGGTTATTAAAGCAAAGTAGAAAATGTCACAAATTTAATGGTTTTCTATTACAGGGGTTATATAGAAATAATATTTGTTCCCGGATTAGGATACATCCTACCTGTCGAAACCAAATTTCCTCGTTATAATTAATCGAATAAAACAATTAGTAAATTTGAGAAATAGATATCACTGTTAAATAGATAAGAAATTCTTACGAAAATAAAAAAATTGAATATAGTTTTTTGGATTTGAGTGTGGGTTGAATTGTCTGAAGCCGTGCACATTCAGAATATTGATTGAAAATAGAAGATAACATTTGACAACTAGAGTTTCTGCGAAGTGTTATTCAGGAAGTTAATAGTAAATCATATTTTTATTCAACGAAAAACTGACTGATATTTGGTTGATATTAGACTAGAATATTAAAAAAATCTTTATTAATGATGTGACCGCTTAATATTTTGACCTAACAGTTAGTCAAAGAGGAAATTCGGAGCTCTTCTTAAAAGTAAAGTATAAGACACTGCAGAAGATAACAGTATGAGATAGAGTTCTGACTGCAAATCTGTTAGAGTTGTAATGTCATAAAATCCTCAGCCAAGAACTGGACAACAGAATATATTCTATTGTAAAATTTCTGAGTCAAAAAATAATATGTAAAAGATATATTGCGTTTTTAGGGTTGAGCGAATAGTGTTGCTGTGAAGTTGAAAAATAACGTATAAAACTTTACTTTGTAATAACATTTTATTTATTAAATATTTGATTAAATTTGATGTTGAATTATAGTTTACACATTGTGGACTACATTTTGAATGAATTAAGATAGGACTCTCA
Source organism: Hermannia gibba (assembly GCA_033995805.1). Classification (NCBI taxonomy): domain Eukaryota; kingdom Metazoa; phylum Arthropoda; class Arachnida; order Sarcoptiformes; family Hermanniidae; genus Hermannia; species Hermannia gibba. Next base: position 5,961 of record JAUJYR010000001.1, read on the forward strand.
TTACTATTATTTGCGAATAGTTTAAATAGCAAAGTAAAAAAATCGAAATCCGGATCTTGACCAAAGCTTAAGCTTTGACCGGATTTCAGTCAAAGGTGTATTTTTGTATTAAGATTAATATTAAAGTTAATTGAGTTTAAATTTAGAAATTTCATTTATAAAATTTAGGTTAAAAACAATTTAAGTGGATTTAAATTTTGTGCATCCCTATATTCCTTACAAATATAATATACATTTTAATTGTTTTGCTTACTATATGAAATCGATTCTGGAATTTCATGCGATTTCCTGCAATTCCTGTAACGCTAATCAAAATTGCAGGAATTTAACAACACTATATATGATAGTTAGTTTTGAATAAGAAATGTACACTAAGATTATTAAAAATATTTGTCAAGAGGTTTAATTCCTAACTGCCCATTAACAAAATCATAACAAACCAAATAATTATAGAGTTGTAAAATTAATCTAATTCGAGCACTCTAACATTGAGAACTTAATGTTTAAATATTAGAAAAGTTAGGGCAGCAGTCAGTCTCGCATCCAATCACATCCCAACACTTCAGGTGTGTTCTGCGTTTCAAATGGTCATTGATTTGCCCGAGTATTTGACACTTAAGACGAATTTTTTTAAAGCTTCATTACTAACTAAGGTAGTAACTAGTAAAGACTCCTGATTGTTAGTATACATTTTTCGTTCAACACTAATGATAGTCATAGCATAACTATTAGGAAAAGATCAGTATAAATGCTTTCGTAAATAATTCAAAGATTGAAACAAAAGATCCAATTTTATGATAATATAAATCGCAATTACCATATTATCATTATTTAACTTTGAATAATCAAATAGTCGGAAACTAAATTGAATTGAGATATTTCCTTTATTTAATCATACAGTTAGGCCTCATTAAAGTCAATTCCGTTATGCTTTCACTTGATTATAACAAAAATTGATTAACTTAACCTCAGACACCATTGTTTGAAATACGTTTTTAGATAGAGGTAAAAATTAGCCCATCAGGCTTAATGATTTTTGTTTACAATTTTTATTAAATTTCTATTTGACCACTAATTAATTGGCTGCATCATAAGCAAATGATTAAGTTATTAAAATTTATAATAATCGGATTTTCAAAAACTTTTATTACTTCTATATTAGATTTTAGATAATTATAGCAAGTTAATGTAAATTTGATTAAATTTCGATCAATCGGTTGACATTTATGAGGTAATACTAAATATAATACAATGACATTTTCCTGAATTGCATTTGAATCATGAAATGAAAACCTTGAATCAAATGAGCCCAACATTTTCAAAGAATGGCAGTCAATCAATAGAAGTATGGGCTCATAAAGTGTAACAAATTGTATAAAAAGTTCATTATGTGTATATTTATTCTTGAAATTCATCTAAAGTAAGACTTATTCTTAAAAATAAAAGACTTGAGATTATGTAAGGACTAAATTTTTCAGAATTGAATTGTGTAAAAAGTTTTATTCTAATTGTGTATTAAATATTTTTAATTCATTTCCATTCAATGTTTAAAAATAAATTATTTAAAAAAACTTTGCACGACTTTTAAATGAAAACTTGTAATTTTACAATATTTTAAGAATTCAACATGCTATGACTTTTAACTTAAGCTGAATAAAATTATTATTATTAAAATACTAGCTGTGGAAAGCCAGTTATAAATAACTGGCTCAAAATTTTAATTATTATGAGGGGATATTTTTGGTGTCAGGGAACAAGAGTTCTATTTTTGGTGTAAAAGATAAGTTTTTTCCTATTGAAAAGCACTCTAATGATTTTTTTAAGTGACCCCTCTCCTATGAGGAGGGGGAGGTCACTTGAAAAATCATAATGCTTTTCAATAGGAAATAATTCATCTTTTACATTAAAAATAGAACTCTTGCCCCCTGACACCAAAAATACCCCCTGATAATAATTAAAAATTTGAGCCAGTTATTTATAACTGGCTTTCCCCAGCTAGTAAGATATAATATTTTCTCAGTTAAAACCCGACCTCACTGCATGTCCCCTCTTATATCCGTAATTTTTATTTTTCCATATTTAGTCAGTGTAGCCGTTTTCTCCTGGCCTGAGAGGGGACATGCTGTGAGGTCTGGTTAAATAGTCAATTACTATTTAGTAACTCAATATTGAATATTATTTAATCGTAGTCTTTAATGATCAATTACAAAAACAACAAACAAACATTTTCATCACAACTCCTTTCGGAGACTCGACCTTTGCCACTGAGTCCAGTTTTCCTGTTTCCCGTGTATACGGGGGGTAATGCTTGGGTCAATGCTAGGGTTATAGGGATGACTGTCACAGCACAATATCTCGTTTGACTCTTTGAGTGTTTGTCACAACCCTTCACAACCGCTGAGCTATCCCTTCCTGCTATTGTCAACTATTTGTTTTTAAATTGTTTTAATGATGAACTAATTGTTTAGGAATTATGGCTGAGGGAGGTTCCAGTTCTCTCCGAAGACGAGATCAGTTGAAATCGAAAGCCAGGTATTCTCCGCCGCCTTTCGACACACCGAAGCGTGAAAAGGGTTCTGCAATTAAGTTCCCGTCGACCACTTCCAGCTCTCGTTATGTCAATGAAAGTGATGACGAAGACATGGTATCAGTTTCCCCAACTTTTAAACTTAGTTCAGAAGTTTCGCCTCCAAGACGGAAGTCTAATAACTCTCGTCCGTCACTGAGTGACACTTCAATAGTGCACACTATTGAAAATGTTGGCGTTTCGAGAATAGCAGATGGAAGTAAACTTGTTGTCACACTTCCCGACGGATCCAGTATTAAAGTAATTTATTTATGAATTATAAAATTTTATTCAATTTACTAATAATTATATTTAATCCATAGGTTGACGCCTCGTCGACGTCTTCTAAAAAAGTTGCGTTCAAAGGAACCAAAAAGATTGGTAATAAAGAAAGTGAATCTATCGAAATAGATTTTGATGATGATGGGGCTCAGGATCACCCCGAAGACGATGATTACAAGCCATCATTGAATCGGAACAGAAAAAAATTAGAAGATTCTAAAAAGGAATCTGAAAAACCGAAAATGATTTCGACTTACTCTCGAGTGACACCCAAACAAACTATCAGTTCAAGCATTGGCAAAATATTGCCGGCTTCACAATTGAAATCACCATTGATTGGAAATTCTAGTTCAATGACTAAAATTACACCGAAGTTTGTGACCACTACACAGAACCGACAAATCACTCAACGCAGAACTCCTAATCAAATGACTAAATACTTAGACGTATTACCAGAACTGCATGAATGCACTCTTGATATTGATTCCGATGTAACGATGGCTAAACTCCCCGATAAAGTTTTGCTTTTGCATTCAGAATTGCCACTGAAACTAGCTTTGAGTGTAGAACATGATGACGAACCGTATCTTTTCAGACAAATCATATCTCCAATGGATGTCAATCGGTATGTTTGTCTTCTTTGCAAAGGAATAGACGTAAGCTTTTCTTCAAAAGACGAAAAAGACATATTATCTCACTATAAGACTCTTCATGAACTGGAAGTTGTGACCGCTAATGCAAAATTTTCTGAAGATATAGTGTTTATATGTTTGCCGAAAGCAATACTGGAACAGTTGTCAGGCAGTGGTCACTCTATCCCTCTGAATGCACCATGTCAGTATTGTGGTGATGAAATGAGACTGCTTAACATCGAGGACATGAAGAATCACTATTCATCAGTTCATAACAAAGAGGTAACAATGATAGAACAGGAAGAGATTCTCAAAATGCATCAGTTCTTCTACTGTTCCAAATGTAAACATCAATCACCAGATTTTGATTCGCATCACAAGCATATGAAACAAAATCATAAAATGAAATCTTATAAATGCAAGTCTTGTGTACTCATTACACAAGACGTTACGCGACTTAAAACTCACTTTCGAGTGAAACACATGATAAACAACGCCAATCAGAATATGCAGTGTTATTATTGTCACGGATTACTCATTGGAATGGATCGACTTAATAAACACATCCAACAGTCCCATATGGTACAAACCGGACCAACAGAGTTCTCATGTGTCGCCTGTCTTAAGCCATGCGGTCGTGGAAAAGACCTTTTAGCTCATGCACAGACTTGTACTCAGGCATCAAATAGTTCTAATGCTAAACAGGATAAAGAAACCAAAGTATCCAATCAGAAGACAGTTGTTAAGGAAGAAGAAGCCGAAGGAATGGAAGCCATTTGTTTCCTCTGTGGCGATGAGTTTGAATCCAATTCCATTTGCGATCTTCATCTACATCACGTCCACATGAAATGGGTGTCAGACCTGAGGAGATACACGAATTCATCGTCAGATCAGGTTCAGCTCCAGATTAAGGAATTAGCCATCGATGACTTGACTCCAGAACAAGATCTGAGAAAATCGAAGGTCGACACAATTGTGGGCCACTGGTGTCGTATGTGTGATCAAATGGTTAAGGTCTATCGATTGTTCTACCTTCATATGGCTAATTATCATAAGTTAGACAAAGAATTTCAATGCAATATTTCTAATTGCAAACAACAATTCAGTTCACCGGAAGCTTTCCAGGTATTGTTTCTCAAATATCAAATCTCAACTGAGCTTTCAATTAGGTTTTTGTTTATTAATTTCAGGAACATATGCTTGAGACCGGACATAACCAAAAAACTATTATCACACATCCTGATGAAGTAATTAAGAATACATTTGTTTAAAATACTTTTTCTAAATAGTTTTAAATTATTTTATAAGGTGTTTGTTTGCACGTATTGTGACCTATATTTCGGCTCCGATGAAGATTTGGTCAATCATTTAATAACAGACCAACACATTAATAAATTCACCGCTTCGGGTCATTTCCACCGAACAGAGCCGAGAAATTATAAATGCAAAGCCTGTCACACATTCTTCGGTATGAAAGAGTCATACATTCATCACTTGGAATCAGAACCTCATCAATATGCCTGTCCTTATTGTGGAATATCAACGGCCACTCCCAGTATGATATCATGATTAGCACTGATAAATGCAATCATTAAATGTTGAAATATTTCAGGTTCAAGACGAGCACATATTCAAAACTCTCATCCAGAAAAACTTCAGGTCTGTGAAGAATGTAATGAACCTCAGATTGATGTGTTGGCACATTTCGTTACTCATGGATTCGCATTTGAATGCAAAAAATGCATTAAAAAGTTTTACAACAGAGAACAGTTGAACGCTCACATGGAGGCACATCAGGACCCTATTGTCTGCAATTGGGATAATTGTGGCAAAACTATAGCCACCAGATCTATGTTAGTGACCCATTACAGAAATCACAAAAGTGAATACAAGTGTTCTGTTTGTGGTCAAGGTTTGTTCATTTCTCACTCATCTTAAAAATATGTTTAATTCAATTTATCTTTCAATAGCTTTTTGGAACATCAATATGTTGAACAGTCATCAGCGGTCTCATCAATCTGTTCAACGTATCCAATCGTCTAACGCCTCACCACTGAAGACAGCAGCCGGTCGTCCATTAACTAAACTACCAATCGGTCAATCAATACCATTAAAAGGTGAAACTCAACAAATATTCAAATTTCCAACTAATTCTACAACAAATACAACAACTATTAAACCTAAAATAGGTCTCACGTCTCAAACCCTTAGTTCTGGTTTATCTAAACCTCAAGTGAGTAATACTGTTATCAAATGTGGTCATTGTTCGGCATTTTTCAAGAATGCCAAAGACTTGGCGGGACATAAATGTGTTAAAACAACTCAAATAAAGCAAGAAATGCTTCCCGAAGAGAGCAAACTTTTAGAACTTGCGGCCAAAGCTGCCGCTTCGGTAAAACCTCAGACACCGAAGACTCCAAGAGGAAGACGTCAATCGCCTAAAAAGCAGCAACAGGTGAGTCAACCACAACCTGTCATTGATTTGAATGCTTTAACGGCTGCGCAAGGAATTGGTAATCAATCTGAAGACGGAACTCAAGTCATAATGATTTTGAATCAAGAAAGTGGAGAACTCATGGAAATAACAGCTCCTCAAGGAATGGCTGTTTCAGAAGTAATCAATTCTCTAAACTTCGTTCGACCGTCGGGTACGGAAGTGACAACTCTGCCCACTTCGAGCCCATCCACTGTCGACTTCGGACAACTACAGACTCAATCAGCACAACAGACACAAGTGATTACTGGTTCGGCCCAAACGGGAGCACAGGAACAGACAATTATGTTACCGGCGAACTGTTTCAACGAAGACGGATCTCTCACTCTCGATGCCGCCACTCTTTCCAGTCTCAATCTCGCCATTGCTGTCGATGGCAATGGAGAACTCACTGCTGATGGAAATACAACATTCATTATCGACACTTCCAATGGAAAATAGAACAACTGTCAGATATTAAATATAATTACCAATTGATTTGATTCTAAACATTGAAAAGTTGAAAATTGATATAAAATAGGTTGAGTTCTAACCATTGAAAGCAAATCAAATGTACAACTATTTGTTCATTACACTAATTTCTTAACCAATGCTATCATTTGCTATTATTGAGCATCAATTTCATTAACTATTATAACCTTTTGTCTATTCATTTGCTAATCATTTGACACTTCATTATATGAAAATTCGGTAATTCATGTGTGATTCATGATCAGTGTTTTTCTTGAATTATTTTGAATATTATTCATTCATTATATAATCATAACAGTTGTTTCCTATAATTTTGAAATAAAATCAATCAATACTATTATCTAATAATTGTTTCAATTCATCGATATTTTCAAACATTATATTAATTCATAACTAATTATATTCTGATATAATAAATAGTAATAAAATAAATAGTTTTATAGCATTGTGTAATTGTTGTTCATATCAAAAATCGAGACTACAAAACAAAGTAAGTGATGTGCAGAGCGGTAAAAAAAGTTGATGATAAGCCCCCATTGTCACATTCCCTTTTCAGCAATAATAAATAGAGTGCGCATAGAATTCAAGTTTAAATGCATTAAACACTCTTGAGTTAGAAAATTGTTTGATAAATATCTGATTTAACAAACTAATGTTTATGCTAATGTTTTTCACTTAATTATATATAAAGTATGAACAAAAGTAATCTTCATATAAATGACAATGACCAAACCCCATAAACATCAGTTAATAATGAACAAATAAACAATTTTGAACAATAATCTGAACAATAATTCTAAAACTTGTTTTAATGAAAATATCTGTGCCTTAACTTTGTTTAATCCTTGACCTAATTGCAGTGGTCAGTAATCACTATTTGAAGTGATAACACATGTCAATGCAGCTTTGTTCCCATAATAAGCTCCTCCTAATATGAAGATTACTTTTGTTCATACTTTATTTAATAATTAGATTTGTTGAATAAAATATTTGGTTTTTATTAAAATAACTTTGAATGAATTCAGGATTTTAGTAAGTTTACAAACACAACTTAACTTAAAGCTTAAGAAGAGAGTGATCTCAACTCCCTTAAGATCACTTCAGTAAAGTCTTTCAACAGTACAAATCCTTGTAGTTTATGACCCCAACCCTCTTATCCCTTAATGAAAACAAAATAGCCTTTGGCTTCAGTTAAAACATTTAAAGTATTAGAATAAGCATTCTTTAAAATAAGTATAAAAAAATCAGGTATAACATATTTCGCCCTCTTTCTATTCAATTGTTTACATTGAATGAAATTTCAGTAATATTGATTTTTCTTACATATAATTAATAGGATACACATAATAGAATTGAGGGATTAGATTAGGGTCAGTTACAGGGTATACATAATTTTGATTAACATTTTTAGTATTTGAATTAATTGCATAATTATAGTTTAAATTTTAATTTAGATTATTATTATTATTAATGAAATTATTCTCAAATTTGTCACGAATTTCCAAAAGCAAGTCCGAGATTAAGTCCAGTTTTAGTCCAATATCTATGTATTGTCCAACTTTTTCAACAGTTTCGACACCAATTACACGGTCGATATCCCGACTCAAACCATTCGAAATCCTCAAAATTGATTCGGCTTTTATAGAATACCTCATCAATGATTCTCTACGTTTCTTATCTCTCGAGAATTTATTTCGTTTGTTATCCATTATTTAATTTTAAAAACTTATAAAAATAAATCAAAAATAATTATAAAATCAAATTATGTTTTCATTATTTGTTAAATATAAGTAATTGCATGATTTTAAGAAAATTATAATTAGAGATATTATTAAATATGATCTAAAAGAGACATGTGGTCATCTTTGTTATAATGTACAGCAAATATAAGTTAGCATTTATTTGACACACTATTTCCGAGTCTTTGATTTGATAGCTATTACCTTAGGAACTGTACCTGTCTGTTCAGTTAATTCAAAGGTTTGCATTTCTGGGTCAATATTAAGTTTATTGCTATTATTTGCAAAGCAAAACATTTTATACTTAATGATAATGAATAATGAGATACAAATCACAATTATTATTCCAAACAATATAAAATTACCATAAACATGTATTTCAGGGGGGATTAAATGAATATTATCCAATTGATCTGTATTTAAAGCATTAATACTTAGATATAATTTTGAAAAATAATCTGAGTAAATATTTTCTCTCATGTGTGCATCCAACATATGGTTTATACTATAAGACCATTCAGGAATAAATTTCAATTCAGAATGTAAATTAAGCTGTTGTGAATCATAATGAATGTCCCCTATTTTGAAACTTGCATTACTAGGGATGATCAATACTTCAAATGGACAGGTTATATTTCTATTATATAATGTAATGTTAAATCCCGCACAAAAAATATAATTATATTGTAACGCATTTTTAATTTGCACAACATCATCAATATCGATGTTATCCCTTTGTTCACACATCCCTTTCTGCCAATATTTTGCGCGCGTTATTTGAAAATCCTTTTCAGAACATTCAACTTCATTGGGAACTAGAATTAAGTTTGTCGAGTCTTTAATGTCACCCTTGATAGGCTTAACACATCTAGTTTTAACATTAAATAACACAGATTTAGGGCCTGTGTATAGGGAATGACATAACATTAATTTATCATTTTCATACACTTTATGAATTAAATCAAATGCATCTACCGTAAGTACATGCATATCACTGTTTACTAATTTCATATTATACTTAACCCTAATCATTTTTCGAACAGAGTCGTGAACACAGCTTAAAGCATTCCAATACTGGTCCGGGCAGTTTTCACCACAGCTTACAGTGTAATTAAATAAATTTAGAAATTTAGGATTTAATTTGCCTTTTTTAAAGTCTCGGCTTATATCGAACAATAAGTTTTTAGTATAGTGTAACCGTGTAGTTATTAAACTGATTGCACGCATTGCTTTAGCAGCGGTGTGTTTCAATAAATGCAAATCAGATTTAATATAATACACTTCATTTGTAAGATTTTGAAGCATATAATTAAACTTTTCTAAGATTTGCTTTTCATTGAAAGCATTATTTTTTAATTCTCTAATATTTTTGAAAGCTATTTCGTTTTCTTCTTGAAGTGTGTCTATTCTATTTTTTCCACTTAAACTTTCACTAAGACTGCTAGCACCTATTCCTATACTTGCAACTATACTTATAACTGTAATTATGGCTAAAGCACTTACAAATAGAAAACGTTTTTCTCTAATTAACCCAAATTTTGGAGAATCAATAGGTCCAACATTAGTACAAAATTCATTTAAAGGTTTGATAAAATTAGAATCAAATTCAGTATTACACCATTGCCTTAAGTCTTTACTTGTTTGATCAGCTATTAAGAGCTCATCAAACAGAAAACATGGATTTTCGTACTGGATTACTGTGGTCACTGATTCTAAACCAGAGATTACAGGATTTTCAATTTTGTTCCAAATTAACGGTTCAACCACTGCTAGCGATTCAACACTAGTTAAACCCATTAAACAAAATAGAGAACTCAAATATAAGTTTAATCGGTTAGGAGCCCTAGTAGTCCTTTAAGACCGTCTCAGACCATTCCTAACATTATAGTTAGTCTCAGTAATATTTTCAGAACTACTATTTGAAATATTAGATAAATTACCAGAGCTCGCGCTCTCATAAATTGACTGATTATCCATACCTGTATTGTTTCCTCCACTGCTATCTGAGTCTTCACAATCACTTAAGTTTAAGTCACAACTGCTTTCTGTGTCAGTATTTGAAAAAGTATTTTCAAAACTTTCAAAAGTTTTACTTTTGAGAATTCTTTTGGGAATAAAAGCTTTGAATAAAGATTCACTGTCTTTAAACAAATTTTCTCTATCATAAAATCTTTTAAGGCGTGACACATGAACTATATTTGACTTAAAAGCACTGCTTTTAAAGTCTAATCTGTACAAAACGGGTGATATTTGATTCATTATTTCAAACGGACCTTCAAAGCGTTTCAAAAGCTTGTTAACACCCTTTCCTGAATGTATGGATGGGTCATAAAATAGCACTTTATCCCCGATTTTATACGAAACGTTTATATGTTTAGTGTCATATCTTTCTTTACATTTATCTAATGCTTTTTCCAAATTAATTATAACATTATGTTTAACATTTTCTAAATATTGAGCTAAACCAATCACATATTCATTAGGTTTACATTTCAACTGCTTTAATTGCAAATTAATATCAGGGGGCAATTGCGGCTTAAATCCAAAAAGAATTTCTACTGGTGCATATTTGTACTGCTATGCACTGAACTGTTGTAGGCAACATATTGAATTACTTTAACAAATTTAGACCAGTCATTCATTTTCTAATTAACATATAAGCTTAAGCAATTTGCAAGCGTCTGATTATAGCGTTCTGTCACTGAATTTGTTTGAGGTCTAAACCCAGATGTTTTTGATTGTTTTATGCCCATTAAAATATTCAAATGCGTAATTACTTTGCCTAATAAACTGGGTGCACAATCACTCAAAATTCTTTCAGGTATTCGACCAAAAGTGCAAATAAGATCATAGAATATGAAATTCGCAGCATTTTTAGCATTAGGCGTTGTCACAGCTTTACAAATTGCATATTTGCTAAAATTATCAGTTAATACAATGATGTATTCATAGCCATTCGATTTCACTAGGGGTCCTAAGTAATCCATAGAAACCAATTCAAAGACATTACCTGTAACAATTTTTGCATCAAACCAGAGCTTTTGGTCTTTGGAATTTTTCTCATTTGGCATAATCTACAACTTTTTATATATAATTCTATAAATTTTCTCATTTGTGGCCAATAAAAATTTTGATTGTATTGTATGTAAAGTTCTTTTTACCCCTAAGTGACCTCCTGAAGGGATATCATGATATAATTCTAAAATTTTCATTCTCATTGATTCAGGTACACAAATTAAATGATTAGACTGTAGTTTATCATTATTATTAAATTTACATAATACATTTTGCTTAATAGAATAATTATCATGTATATATTCAAATTTTAAAGAGGTTCTATCATATTTAGATTTATTATTGAAATAATTAATTATCTCTGATAATTCAGAGTCTTCAACCTGAGCTCGACCAATATAATTAGTTATATCATTGAAATCATTAAAGTTTTCAAATCTATTAAAATTTAATGCATTAACTGTGCAAACAACTTTATTTTCAACTGTCAAAATTTCAGATTCTAATAACTGTTTATTATCAACTAATTTATGCTCATGATTATAACTGCTTAACACGTCTGCGAGTCTGTTTTTACTACCGTTAATAAGCTTTATATCAAAATCATACTCTTGTAGTACTAAAGCATTTCTGGCTAATATTCCATTCAAATCCTTTTTGTTCTTAATGAAAGAAACCGCTCTATTATCCGTATAAAGAGTAAAGTAATGATTTGATAATAAGTCATCAAAGTATTGCATTGATTCTACAGCTGCTAAAATTTCTAACTCTTAAATTGAATATCGTGTTTCTGCATCTTGCAAAAGTCTACTAAAATACCCTACGGCTAATAAATCATTATCTTTCTTTTGCATTAAAGCACCACCTAATCCCTTGATAGACGCATCAGTAAATAAAAGGGTTTCAAGCTTAGGATCGAAAAATTTTAGAAAAGGCTTATTTTTAAATATTTCTTTCATTTTATTGAAAGCTATATTTTGCTCATTACTCCAAATAAATGGTATTTTATTACTCGTGAGCTTATTCAATGGAAGTACAATTTTACTAAAATCTTTGATGAGTTTTCTAGGATAACTCATAAGTCCTATTACAGAGCGCATTTCAGTAATATTAGTTGGAATCTTAAGCTTATCAATCGCTTCAAGCAGAGCTTTTGCAGGATAAATTTTATTGTAACCTACAGTATAACCTAGAAATACAATTTTATCCATAGCAAATAAACTTTTCTCTGCTCTCAAAGTAAAGCCAAATTCATTTAATCTTGTTAAAACTTTTTCTAATCTAATTAAATGAGTTTCAAAGTTTTCACCACATATAATGAGATCATCTACAAAGCTAGCAACTTCTATATATCTCATTCCTGACAAAGCCATGTCAACAGCTCTACTGAATGCAGCTGTAGATATGGACAGGCCATACGGTATGTAATTGTATTCAAAAAATTGTGATGAAGGGGTTACAAATGCTGTATATTCAGTACTATCTTTATGCAATGGTATCTGGTGAAATGAGTTATTCATGTCTAATTTACTTAAATAACGAGCATTACGAGCAGTTCTTAAGCATAATTGCATATCAGGTATCGGAAAATTATCCCTTAAAATACATTTATCATTTACAGCTCTATAATCAATGCAAAGCCTAGGTCTACCATCTGTACGCTTAACTAACACAGTTCTACTGCTATATTCAGAATTAGAGGGTTTAATTATACCTTTATCTAATAATTTGTTTACCTCATTATCAATGACTTTCATATTTTCATATGAGGTCCTACCTGGTGTACATGACACAGGATTTTAATTTGGTTTGATATTAATTTTATATTCATAATTTTTTATTCTCCCTATTTTTGAGTCATTAAAAACAAGCAATTCAGGAAATTTTTCAAGTAATGCTTGTAATTGCATTTTTTCATTGTCGGTCAAATGTGGTCCGACTCTAACTTTCCCTTCTTTAAGTGTAATAAAACTTTCCTCAATTTCTATTTCAGTTTCGGTTATATAGTTATTCTTAGTTTCTAAACTGCAAATCTGTTTTAGTCCTTGGTTTTCAATTTTATGACTGTTTTCACTTTTACTCTCAGTTTGAAATTCAGGTTCAAAATCATTGCTTTCAAAGTCAATGTCAAGAATGTTTTCATTATTTATAACTTCAAACACTCCTAGAATTTGACCGCTTTTAACATTTATCTCCTTTTTAGTCACATTCACTATTTGTGTATAAACATATTTATTTACGACTTTGCAAATAGTATTTCTCAAATTTAACCCATTCTTAAAGTAGTGATAATCTCTACTGAAAAGAATAATTGTTTTACCGACAAAAGCTTTTCCTTCACTCAATAGAACTCTTATATTAGCAACGCTTAAAGGCTTAATACTCAAATTCCCTGCTGCGTGAATATTACCATTAGAAATAATTTCAAAAGCTTTCACATTATTTTCAACACTTTTATTGGTCACGCTTTCACTCTTTGAATTAAAGTTTTCTAAACCTTTAGAAAATCTGTTTTCAAACATTTTCTTAGGCTTAAACATATTTATTTCAGCACAGTTTGAGTTCTGTTTGCTATCATTCAAAATATTTAAATCCTTAGTTGAATACAGTGTTTCAAAAAGATTTTCTGCTTTTTCAAACTTAATTGTATTCACTTTAATGGTATCGACAAAAACCTGATTATGAGAACAGTCTATCATTATATTCATGTGTTTCATGCTATCCATGCCTAACAGTATATCTGTAGGCAAATTTTCTACACAAACCATTTCAGTAATGAAACTTAATTTCCTATCGTTTTTGACATTCAGTTCGGCTCTAACTCTGCCAAAAGTTTTAACTATTTGTCTGTTTACAGCTTCTAAATTGGGTCCATTATAAGGCATAACATTTAGCTCTAACTGATCAACAACAGACTTCTTTATAAGAGTCAATTCACTCCCACTATCTATCAATGCCTTAAATTCTTTACCATTAATTTCAACAGTAATTAATAGTAATTTTTCATTTTCAGATCTCTGAATATAATTCACTATAGAATTAGAATTATTTTGATTTTTAGGCTCAACAATTTGTTGAACAGTATTTTGTTCATTATGTTTCGCCTTACAGTCCATCTGTTTGTGCCCAAATTCATTGCATTTCCAGCACTGAATATTTCTATTTAATCGAAAATTATTATTTTCAAATCTATTCTGATTATGATTATACTGAGTGAAATTTCTATTCTTCGTATTATAACTACCGTTATATTGATTTCTATTATTCAAACCGTTATTTCTATTATTATTGTTGAATCGATTATTTCCATTAAAATTCGAGTTCCTATTAAACCCATTGTTACGAAAATTATTTTTGTTACTATTATTTCCTGCATATTTATTACCTGGATTTCTATTTGAATTATTCTCGATCTTACCAGAATTTAAGTTACAAATACTTAAATTCAATTTTTTAATTTCATCGATTAATTCATTTGAACCTTTACTTTCAGATTTACTTTCCAAATCCTTATTATCAGACTTAATAGCATTAATTTTCTTTGGCTTAATAGTTCCACTGGTGCCCTATGTAGATACCTTTCTGAGCCTTTCTTGCCCTAACTCAACATTCCTGCTTATTCTTATTAAGTCTTTAATACACCTAGGAGCAAAATATTCTATTTGTGCTGCAATATTTTGATCCATACCTTCTAAACAATAAGCTATAATTTGATCTGTACCCATAGTGGGATCCAAATCGTGACATATTGTTGGAATTGATGTGATATACACAGCCATCGATTCATTAGGCAACTTTTTCCTAGACCTTGACTCTTTTGTTAAATGAGATTTATAATTTCCTTGTAAAAAGTGATCCATAAACATACTTTTCAAATCTTCCCATTCTTCTGGTTTTACATTCTGATCTATACCTACTTCTGTTGCATTTGAATCTAAAGCACAGTCAACATATAGGTAATGAAACTCCTCAGCAGCCCCTGACAGGTATGCTGGGAATTTGTCCATTTTTGCCTCATTATCCCATTTCAATGCTTTAGAGACTCTCTCAAATATACGCATAAACTTAATCACATCTTCATCCATTTTACCTGAGTAAATTGGGATTGTGTGTTGTCTAGAGCTTGCTAGGGTATTAGCAATAGCATTACTCATACGGGCAACACTAGCTCCCGACTCAACACTATGTGATGATTCATTATCACTCATTTTGCTTTACTTTTGTAAAGTTAATTTATTTAAAAATACACAGACAAGTACCGCGCAGAATATACTTTCAGCTCTAATACAAATCAGACTCAAAATAAATGCTTAACTTTACCTTTGCTTCACTTTTACCATAAACCAAATCAGATTTAAAGTCCACTGTCAACAAGTCTTCAATTATTAAATATCTTTATTTCTTGACACCATAATGATAGGCCAGGTTTTTGAAAGCGCGTGATTTCCGACATAACGGGATTCAGTATTTAATAACTAGATTTGTTGAATAAAATATTTGGTTTTTATTAAATATAACTTTGAATGAATTTAGGATTATAGTAAGTTTACAAACACAACTTAACTGTTCAAAGTCTAGTGAGAGAGTGATCTCAACTCCCTTAAGGTCACTTCAGTAAAGTCTTTCAACAGTACAAATCCTTGTAGTTTATGACCCCAACCCTCTTATGATAAGAGTCTTATCCCTTAATGAGTACAAAATAGCCTTTGGCTTCAGTTAAAACATTTAAAGTATTAGAATAAGCATTCTTTAAAATAAATATAAAAAAAATCAGGCATAACATATTTCGCCCTCGTTCTATTCAATTGTTTAAATTGAATGAAATTTCAGTAATATTGATTTTTGTTACATATAATTAATAGGATACACATAATTGAATTGAGGGATTAGATTAGGGTCAGTTATAGGGTATACATAATTTTGATTAACATTTTGAGTATTTGTATTAAGTGCATAATTATAGTTTAGATTTTAATTCAAATTATTATTATTAATGAAATTCTTCTCAAATTTGTCACGAATTTCCAAAAGTAACTCCGAAATTAAGTCCAGTTTTAGTCCAATATCTATGTCTTGTCCAACCTTTTCAACAGTTTCGACACCAATTACTCGATCGATATCCAGACTCAAACCATTCGAAATCCTCAAAATTGATTCGGCTTTACTAGAATACCTCATCAATGATTCTCTACGTTTCTTATCTCTCAAGAATTTATTACGTTTGTTATCCATTATTTAATTTTAAAAACTTATAAAAATAAATCAAAAATAATTAAAAAATCAAATTAATTTTTGATTATTTATTAAATTTAAGTAATTGCATAATTTTAAGAAAATTATAATTAAAGATATTATTAAATATGATCTAAAAGAGACATGTGGTCATCGTTGTTATAAAGTACATCAAATATAAGTTAGCATTTATTTGACACACTATTTCCGAGTCTTTGATTTGAAAGCTATTAACTTAGGGACTGTACCTGTCTGTTCAGTTAATTCAAAAGTTTGAGTTTCAGGGTCAATGTTAAGTTTATTGCTATTATTTGCAAAGCAAAACATTTTATACTTAAATATAATGAATAATGAGATACAAATTAGAATTATTATTCCAATTAATATAAAATTACCATAAACATGTATTTCAGGTGGGATTAAATGAATATTATCCAATTGATCTGTATTTAAAGCATTAATACTTAGATTTAATTTTGAAAAATAATCTGAGTAAAAATTTTCTCTCATATGTGCATCCAACATATGGTTTATACTATAAGACCATTCAGGAATAAATTTCAATTCAGAATGTAAATTAAGCTGTTGTGAATCATAATGAATGTCCCCTATTTTGAAACTTGCATTACTAGGGATGATCAATACTTCAAATGGACAGGTTATATTTCTATTATATAATGTAATGTTAAATCCCGCACAAAAAATATAATTATATTGTAACGCATTTTTAATTTGCACAACATCATCAATATCGATGTTATCCCTTTGTTCACACATCCCTTTCTGCCAATATTTTGCGCGCGTTATTTGAAAATCCTTTTCAGAACATTCAACTTCATTGGGAACTAGAATTAAGTTTGTCGAGTCTTTAATGTCACCCTTGATAGGCTTAACACATCTAGTTTTAACATTAAATAACACAGATTTAGGGCCTGTGTATAGGGAATGACATAACATTAATTTATCATTTTCATACACTTTATGAATTAAATCAAATGCATCTACCGTAAGTACATGCATATCACTGTTTACTAATTTCATATTATACTTAACCCTAATCATTTTTCGAACAGAGTCGTGAACACAGCTTAAAGCATTCCAATACTGGTCCGGGCAGTTTTCACCACAGCTTACAGTGTAATTAAATAAATTTAGAAATTTAGGATTTAATTTGCCTTTTTTAAAGTCTCGGCTTATATCGAACAATAAGTTTTTAGTATAGTGTAACCGTGTAGTTATTAAACTGATTGCACGCATTGCTTTAGCAGCGGTGTGTTTCAATAAATGCAAATCAGATTTAATATAATACACTTCATTTGTAAGATTTTGAAGCATATAATTAAACTTTTCTAAGATTTGCTTTTCATTGAAAGCATTATTTTTTAATTCTCTAATATTTTTGAAAGCTATTTCGTTTTCTTCTTGAAGTGTGTCTATTCTATTTTTTCCACTTAAACTTTCACTAAGACTGCTAGCACCTATTCCTATACTTGCAACTATACTTATAACTGTAATTATGGCTAAAGCACTTACAAATAGAAAACGTTTTTCTCTAATTAACCCAAATTTTGGAGAATCAATAGGTCCAACATTAGTACAAAATTCATTTAAAGGTTTGATAAAATTAGAATCAAATTCAGTATTACACCATTGCCTTAAGTCTTTACTTGTTTGATCAGCTATTAAGAGCTCATCAAACAGAAAACATGGATTTTCGTACTGGATTACTGTGGTCACTGATTCTAAACCAGAGATTACAGGATTTTCAATTTTGTTCCAAATTAACGGTTCAACCACTGCTAGCGATTCAACACTAGTTAAACCCATTAAACAAAATAGAGAACTCAAATATAAGTTTAATCGGTTAGGAGCCCTAGTAGTCCTTTAAGACCGTCTCAGACCATTCCTAACATTATAGTTAGTCTCAGTAATATTTTCAGAACTACTATTTGAAATATTAGATAAATTACCAGAGCTCGCGCTCTCATAAATTGACTGATTATCCATACCTGTATTGTTTCCTCCACTGCTATCTGAGTCTTCACAATCACTTAAGTTTAAGTCACAACTGCTTTCTGTGTCAGTATTTGAAAAAGTATTTTCAAAACTTTCAAAAGTTTTACTTTTGAGAATTCTTTTGGGAATAAAAGCTTTGAATAAAGATTCACTGTCTTTAAACAAATTTTCTCTATCATAAAATCTTTTAAGGCGTGACACATGAACTATATTTGACTTAAAAGCACTGCTTTTAAAGTCTAATCTGTACAAAACGGGTGATATTTGATTCATTATTTCAAACGGACCTTCAAAGCGTTTCAAAAGCTTGTTAACACCCTTTCCTGAATGTATGGATGGGTCATAAAATAGCACTTTATCCCCGATTTTATACGAAACGTTTATATGTTTAGTGTCATATCTTTCTTTACATTTATCTAATGCTTTTTCCAAATTAATTATAACATTATGTTTAACATTTTCTAAATATTGAGCTAAACCAATCACATATTCATTAGGTTTACATTTCAACTGCTTTAATTGCAAATTAATATCAGGGGGCAATTGCGGCTTAAATCCAAAAAGAATTTCTACTGGTGCATATTTGTACTGCTATGCACTGAACTGTTGTAGGCAACATATTGAATTACTTTAACAAATTTAGACCAGTCATTCATTTTCTAATTAACATATAAGCTTAAGCAATTTGCAAGCGTCTGATTATAGCGTTCTGTCACTGAATTTGTTTGAGGTCTAAACCCAGATGTTTTTGATTGTTTTATGCCCATTAAAATATTCAAATGCGTAATTACTTTGCCTAATAAACTGGGTGCACAATCACTCAAAATTCTTTCAGGTATTCGACCAAAAGTGCAAATAAGATCATAGAATATGAAATTCGCAGCATTTTTAGCATTAGGCGTTGTCACAGCTTTACAAATTGCATATTTGCTAAAATTATCAGTTAATACAATGATGTATTCAAGCCATTCGATTTCACTAGGGGTCCTAAGTAATCCATAGAAACTAATTCAAAGACATTACCTGTGACAATTTTCTGCATCAAACCAGAGCTTTTAGTCTTTGGAATTTTTCTCATTTGGCATAATCTACAGCTTTTTATATATAATTCTATAAATTTTCTCATTTGTGGCCAATAAAATCTTGATTGTATTGTATGTAACGTTCTTTTTACCCTAAGTGACCTCCTGAAGGTATGTCATGATATAATTCTAAAATTTTCATTCTCATTGATTCAGGCACACAAATTAAATAGTTAGACTGTAGTTTTTCATTATTGATAAATTTACATAATAGATTTTGTTTGATAGAATAATTATCATGTATATATTCAAATTTCAAAGACGTTCTATCATATTTAGATTTGTTATTGAAATAATCAATTATCTCTGATAATTCAGAGTCTTCAACCTGAGCTCGACCAATATAATTAGTTATATCATTTAAATCATTAAAATTTTCAAATCTATTAATATTTAATGCATTAACTGTGCAAACAACATTATTTTCTACTGTCAAAACTTCAGATTCTATTAACTGTTTATTATCCACTAATTTATGCTCATTACTATACCTGCTTAACACGTCTGCGAGTCTATTTTTACTACCGTTAATAAGCTTTATATCAAAATCATACTCTTGTAGTACAGTCCGTTGCATTCCAAAAGAGTAACTATATAGATAATGCATTAGTAGAACCCGGCCCACATAATAGAAATGTGTGATGTGG
>JAUJYR010000002.1:0-25158 GCA_033995805.1 Hermannia gibba
AAATTCACTCTTAAACTAATCAACATTTGGAGGTATTTATTGTTAATTAATTAATATATTTTTTAATAGTATTCTCTTAATACTTAAATACTTAGTAAAATTTCATTAATTTGCTTATATTATAAAGCTATTCAGCTTATTGTTCGCTTGCAATAATTGGTGCATTTATTTGGATATGATATTGACCAAACATTGTTGACATTTTATTAATAATAAATTTATTGATGTTTAATAATTAAGTTCTCATTGAATATTCTATTTGAACATGTTTTAGCTCTTGAAACATATCTAAGGGTAGAGTATTATCTATTTTCATCATTATTGGGAAAAAAAACAATATAATTATAGTCAGGATCTTAACAATATTTTGTGATCAAAAAAGTATAAAACTTTTATGTACAATGTTTTGTCTCATATGCAGATTCCCTCCTCCCCTGAATATAAACGTAATTTCTATTTTTATTATAACATTACTATTGGTTATATAGTAAACAATGATGTTATAGATGACTGAATCCCTACACTTTGCTCCCCAAACATAAAAGCACTGAATCGATGTGTTCACTGCCTGAGTAAGGGGTAAAAGTGGAGGTATTATATATTTGACTTAAGACAGACACATCTATGATCATGCCTTGTATGTTAATTAGTTTTAGACACTATTGAATATTAGTTTAATATCAATAGAGTATAGCATTTAGTGATTTTGGTTTTTTAAACCAATGGTTGACTGCCATAAAGGTTCCGATAATTATCGATCTGTTCTTGTATTCGATCAAAGAATTGTCTGATGCGGTCTCGATCTGTGTGTTTGATCTCAATATCTATTTAACACAAATGAATTACTAAATGTAATGTTTATTATATTATCTTATTTTCTATTATAATACAAATAATGCGCATTAATTCCCACTTTTTGTGTTTCAATCATTTAATTCCGCATTTTTGTTGTTTTGTCGCAAAAATAGAGAACATATTAATAGTCTGATTGTTAGTAAGTTTGCAGAAAATTGTTGAATTGATATCAATTGACAAATGATAGCTAATTAACTAATTTAGTCAATTCATTTATTAAACTATTAAGTAATTTGTTTTGCAATCGCATATGATTCCAGTGAAAGTCAAGTTTCTAATTATAAATGAAGAGTTAAGTTTAGATGTGATTCTAGACGACTGAGTCCTTGGCTAGAATTCAAGGTTGAACTCAACATAAATTGGTTCAATTGATTGCCTTATGTTTCACATCCTCTTCATTCGACCCAAATTTGTTCCACTTGAATAGTATTAGCTGTCGGTCAAATTGTTAAATAATAACTAAATACGATATTATAGATTGAAAAGCAAATGATATTAAGTGAGGTTTTAATCAAATTTACTTCTATCGGTTTTCATGTCAATTAATAGAGCAAAACAGACTTTAATTAGTAAAAGACCTAACATTTGGATATTGTGTTGTTATACTAATATTGCAAATGATAGACTCTCTAATTTGCTCTATTATTATGCTTACCCGACAATTGTTAGCTTTAGGCCCATATATAATGGCATTCAATTGATATTTTTTCCCTAAACTTTTATCTAATACTATAATTAGACTCATATAAAGAGATAACGTAAAAACCAAATCCAAATGCAAGTGTATTTCTATTTATAATTCTTGTTTACGTTTATAATGAATAATAATTACGGGTTTAAGTAGTTTTTCCACTGGTTTTGCGTCTTTTCGTTTAATTCAAAAAGAAATATAATATAAGGCACATGCAGTGGGCACGTGTCCACAGCAACCTATATGTCTATAAATGATCTCAAGTGAAATGATGCCCACATGAATGCATGTGTGGTCATTAGCTGTAGAGATACTCGCATCACATGAACAATAGTCTTAAGGATGAATAGGATGTGGTCTGAGTAGCAAATAATAGCAGTGATTATCAGGTTTGACAGCTGTTTTCACTTAGACTTTGGTTAACTATAATTTCAATCTGACTGCATGTGTGCACTCGTGTCGACGTGTAGGAGTGCGATACGAGACCGTGCATTCAATATTCTCAATAAGAATCCATTATATCTTTGCAATTGCTATCACTGTTAGAAACAAACTCTTTATTTAATTATGATTTTGATTCGTTAGCAGTGTTTCTGCCTCAGGACTTGTTATAGTACAGGTTTGAATGGAATTTGAGTCTAACTCTTTCGTCATAATGTTTTTGTTCAACTTTTACCTATGAATTCCTTTAAATTATAGGTTATTAATAATTAGAGAAATAAATTGTCAAATATTAGTTTTGTGTGTGATGCCAGTCATAAATATTGTTGCCCACAGTCTCCACCTCTAAAATTGAGACATTTTCTAATAGATTGTTGGGAGTCAAGTGTGGGCAAATGGGGTCGAATGCCTTTGAGTGTAGTTATAGTTAACATCGCATTAATGTATGATCGAGTGATGTCAGCTTTCATTGCAAAGGCGAGACCGGAAGATGATGTTTATTGAGTGCTTTTATGCTAAAAATTTTCCATTTGTTGCCCGTCTATAATCAGTAACACAGACTACAAAACTGAACCTTTCTCACAACTAATTTATGTGTTACACAAATTGAGCGCAAAATAGATTTCTTTCTCACTGAAACTTAAAAACTGAAAAAGAAAGCGAAACTTTAGACCAGTAACTGATTTGCCTGAAAAAATGATATCCAAGTGAAGTAAGCAATGTTGGAAACGAGTACAGTCTTATAATTATAGATTTTTAATTTGATTTATTGAAATGTTTGGTTAATCTGATTGGTAGACTCAGACCCGCATAATGTTAGTTTGTTTGGTTGCGCTCTGTTTGGACTGATCGGTGGTGGCAATCGATGGCAATCAACTGTAATGCAGTCGAGTCTCGATAGACCAGCCAATGAGCCCACCATCACATGCATGATCTCGACATTCACAGCATTCCTCAGATCTATTCGACTGTTAACTAAACACTGAGTCATTGCACCGTTTATTAGTTGATCTAAAGCTCTGTTAGTTTTTCCGCAATATTTGTGTGAGAGTACAAGTTTGCCATAGAATTGTGAGAAATAATGGTTATCACAAATTAGTTAACTTTATATATCTATATATTTTGCAAATATCAACCGATTCTGACCTGACGTTGCGCAATATTTGTTATAAAAGTAATAAATATTTGATAATAATTTGTTGTTTGATATCTATTTTACTTGTTTAACGAAACAATTATTCGCATGGATTTGTTGTGCTTTTATTTTTACGCAATAATGAACTTAACTATTATGACATATATAGTTTGCAAGCTATCGGCAAACCTTTTAATAATAGATAATGAAATGGCATTAATGTGTATTCACTAATATTTGGAAATCGGAACTCTTTGCAAACAATTGCATCACATGCTTGTATACCTGTCCTATTGTTATGCACTGATTTAGGCATTCAACAGTTATATAACTAAAATATCGTCTAATCTGAACTCATTATAAAAAAATATTTTTCATTGAGCTTTATTTAAAGCACAATTAGATTTGAATATAAAAATAATTATTTTATTTTTGTTTTTATAAAGTCAGAAATTTATAATTAATGACATCTCATCAACCTGTTCAAGGATTGGGACAATCAAGCAATTGACAAAAGCGAACAGACGATTGATATTTAGCGGAATCACTTTGTAGAAAAATAATATAGCACCAAAGTACTATCCAAACGTAAAGGGCGTTACTATATATCACCTGGCTTAGTCTTCAAATTTTCTGAATATTTTTAAGAATAAAAATTAATAAAACTTTAATTAGGTTTCAATCCAGAGGAATCACAAAAGAATAAAAAGTAATTATTCACAATTATTTATTTTACTAATATAGTTTTATCTTAGTAATACATCCAAAGGTGCATACTTCGGTGACCCATCAACAACATGAGGGAAACTAGTATGCATTCTGAGGTACTTTAATTATGAATTAACATAATTTTATTATTGTTTAATTGTTTTATTTCTAAAATCAAACTTAAAATACTACTATTTACAAATTCTTAATTCCTGTAAAGAATTTGTAAAGCAAATTGACTTATATAATTGATTAATATTATCTATCGATTACAATAATTACTTGTCATCGATGGATAATATTAGAATATTTCTGGACTGTTCATTTTGTTGGACAGATGAGAAGTTTTTAAAACTTACTGAATGCTTGACCCCTTTCTGTATTAATTGTAAGGACAGGTTGCAAACCGAGTATTCAATTCAAAAAGGATTTCATTGTTGGTTATGTGATCACATGATCCAACATACAATTAATCATAAAATAGGACTTAATTATTTTCAATTAATCAGAAGCCCTCAACCTTTACAGTTGAAATCTCAAGGCAGTCACGTTGAGGTACCGCAGGAGGCTGGAAAGCATTCATTTAGTTGCCAGAAACATTGGTTAAAAATTGAAACAATTTGTAAATTTTGTCACAAATGTGATTGCCCTAAATGTATTCATAATTGTTATCTACCGGAAATTGTCAATTTCCAAGATTATAAAATACAAAAACAATACTTGTTAGAGGCAGGAAAGAGTATATATAAGGACTTGTTGAAGGACTGCAATCAGTTTACAAACATTTGTTTAGACAATAACAGTCCAAACAGTTTTATGAGACATAATTTTGAGATGAGAATTATGTACTTTGAAAAATCATGTGAAAATAAGACTAAATATCAATTATTTATAGAATTACATGATATAATTTATGATATACAAATTAAATTAATGAAAATAATACAATCAATAGATATCTTGCTTGAGACTGAGATGTCGGTTGTATGGGTCAAATTATTTGAACTAATCAGGAAACACATACTGTATAACCCTTTTCCACAAATATTAAATGAAATTCAAATAACAATAAAACGAATTCAGCGAATTATTGTTGTTGATTAAATATTAGAATATTAATTGATTTCACGATTTTATCAGTAACACATAATAATCTCATCCTTACATTTTAATTACACCTTCTAAACAATTTTTATGTTCAGATATGAAAATTGTTGTCCTCCCATTAAACAGATTTCTTGTTGTGACAGGAAATCTGTTGTCCTAGACAGCTTAGTGTTTAGACATGAAAGCTGTTATTCCTATTAATTTGACCGGATTTTATGTTCAGATATGAAATCTGTCAAACTCTACTAATATAAATATTTCCTATAAATCGAAATAACATGTTATCATATTTCATTTAAATCAATAACCTAGATAACAATAAAACTTTAGCATATTAATGTGATTAAATCAAAAATTATTAGCAGCAAATAATATTCCAATTTCACCCTTTAAACGATTTTTATGTTTAGATATGAAAATTGTTGTCCTCCTATCAAACTGTTTTTGTGTTGTGACATGAATTCTGTTGTCCAAAACGACTTGGTGTTTAGACATAAATGTCGTTACTCCTAATAACCTTAATGGATTTAGTGTTAAAACATGAAATCTGTTATTGCCATTAACATATATGAATGCTATCAGCAAACGTAATCTATTGAGATTATTTATTGAATCCTTTAAACCATAAATTCGACAATGAAAAATGTGTCCTGATTAGTAAACAAAGAAATAATTTGACCAATTTGAATAATTTTTATAAATAAGATGTGTACCAAAAATAAAATAGGAACAAATTAAATAATAGAATTGACTTAAAACAAGTAAAGAATATCAAGTTTATAATCAAATATTATATAATTACATAATTTAGAAAAACGAAATGTCAAACCGATCATCTGAAAGTAGCAATTCAATACAACCATCAATAATTAATATACCGTCTGATACAGAGGAAGAAGACATGAATTCATCTAACGATGATACAGAAATAGATGAGGTCGAATCTGTTCCAGGAGAATATGTCCCTGGAATACGTGATGCAGTCCATGACCCATTATTGGCGGAGGATGAACAAGAACCACAATACGGACTAGTTAATGAATCATTCATTAACTCAAATTATATAACAAAGGATGGAAATTTTTATAAAAGATTAAACACTCGATTTGTGAATTCGGACTTAGGAATAAGTTCAACCGCTGTCCACGAATACTCGAAATTGCTGAGAACGGGTTATGAATCGGTGAAGCGTGGAAACACAGATCCTTTTGACAACAATTGCCTAGTATGCACTGAGGTTGCATCCAACCCAGTTCAATGTCAACGATGTGTTTATCTGTATTGTAAAGGCTGTGGAACGCGAACGGTTTCTGAAAAAAGACCTTGCTTGAAAGGAGCGCAAATTACAAAATATCTAAGAGAATCATGTATTTTAGGTCCCGTAAGACCAGACTTTATAAGGAAACGTTTCGCAGAAAATGATCCTTACAACGACAATGGACTCAAAATCAATTGTACATTGGGTTGTGAAAAGAAAGACATGACCCTAGAACAAGCTGATAATCATTATGAATCTGATAAACCCGAGGAACGTTGTACACATAGAATTTGTGCATGTGGTTTTTACTTGTACAATACGAGTCATGAAACACGATCAGATTGCATCAACGATTGGAAAAAGTACAGTTGTTATCTCGAAGAGTTAAATGTACAAAAAGAAGAACTATTAAAACAACACGATAAAATAAACTTGAAAGTGATTAATGATCCTAACTTTATGAGCAGTGAAATGCAATATCTGAGAGAACAAATGCTAGAAGAAAACAATTATTGGGCTGGTAAAATATATGCATTAATAAATGAAAATAAGAAACTGCAGATTAAACTGAAGGAGGCAGAAAAACAAAATATTAAATTATTCCATAAAACAAACATACGTCGATTACAAACCAATTCATTAGAAAATTTTAATAATCTTGCGGACGAGAAGCCGGAAGTTAAAATAATAATGGAAGGTTCAAACCCAATAATACTCAAAGGATTAAATATACGAGAAATGACATGGAATGAACTAATACAAGAGGCGTTAAAACAGTTTAAAATTTCGCCAGAATTTAATGAAAAATACGAGATGTTTGACATTAGAACTAGATTAAACAGTGGTAATAGCCTAATTGGACATCATATAAGATCGCCATGTGTACTGAATCTACTAATAAAAGGAACAATTAAACCATGTGTGAGATATACAATGGACTTAGGCACACCTGCTTTAAGTCTAACTGATCCGATATGGGGTAACATCTTGGAACGATCAAAAAATACTGGTCCCAAATATTCAAGACAACCGCCTGCAGCGTCTTTTACTCCTTCCGCTGCTAGAGATCAAATAGAGCAGGACTTAATATTATCAACATTTTCAAACCCTACCAACCCGAACCTCTCAAACTCAGAGATGCCTGGAACATCCAATATTGGGGAAACAGTTATTCCAACAAATCCTTCAAGTCAAACAAATCCTGATACAATAAAACGAAACATTGAAAAGAAAAGAAAGAAAAATCAGAAACGCAATGCGAGAAAGTTGCAGAAATTACGGTTTTCGAATCAAAATCTGCAAAGGAGTGGATTTATGTAAAGGTGTATTTAAATGACTAGAATTTAATAGCTAAATAATATCAGTATTCCATTAGTGTTAAATATGGAACGAGGCTATGAAATTTGTTATAATGTTAAATTAGAACAATGCGATAAGTAAGCATTAATATAAATTAATGAAACCTTAAAAATTTAAATGTCAATTATATATTTACTCAATAATTATTAAAAATTAATTATAATCAATTCATGTATTAATAAAAGAAGGAATATTAAAGTACTTAATCAGATTAAAAATTTAATCATCATCGTATTAAAGTTTAAAATGTAAACAAATATACTTCTATTTGAATTACCAGTACAAAATGCAATATAGTAAAGAATGAAATTGAAAGATTTGAGGGAATAATATATACAAACACTTAAGTTACTATTATATAATTTAATTTAAAATTTGAATTATAAAGTATAAAGGTAAACTTATTACATGTCTCAAAATTAGAATGAGATCATTGCCAATCAAAGAAATTGTAATTATTATTAAAAACATCTAATAATTAGAAATTAAAGACTGTAAATAATATCAAATTGAAAGAATAAAATACATTCAAAATTCATTTCTATACATCGGTTCGAAGTCTTAATTAAGAATTGGACTTGTATATAAATGGAATTTGAATTAATTGTTAACATATTTAAGATAGCTTATTAGAAACAAAGAGCATAGACAAACAGTTACTTAATTAATTGCCTTGTTTGATTTAAGATATGGATCAACAATTGGACAACACAACAAAGCTTATCAGACCTGAGAGGGAGATAGACACAAAGTTTTGGATGCTGAACAATGAGTTAAAGGAAGCAGAACAAACATTGAATAGCACAAAAACCACCAATCTTCAACTCAAAAAGATACTGGAGGGATTTACCGGTTGGACTAATTACTCGCCATTTAAAAAGCGCAAGAATAGAAAAATCAGGCAACAAAATAATAAGTGCTTAAAAGTTTTAGAAGGTGATCATCTGAATGAAAAAGAACGACAAAAAATACAGTCGAAAATAAAAATACCACAAAAAAATACCATATTATCAAAAAGCAATATAATAATTACAACAGATGATTGGGAAAATGATGTGATCAAATATAAGAAAGAAAACATTAAATCATTACAAGAAACAACGTTAATGTTTCAAACCCACAATAATAAATTATACAAAGAACTCAAATCTAAATGGGAAGACTATATGGACAAAAAAATTAAACACACTACACCCATAGACTCAAAACCTAAGGTCTACGATACCAAACACTATTTGTTTTGCGATAAAAATTGTCAAACCCAATGCACTAAGATGAAACACCAATGGATCCTCAGTATTAAACATGATCCCTTATACTATATAAAAGATTCGGCAAATTTTAATGAATATGTTACCATCGATTATACCAGTATAAATATTGAATACCAAACAACTAAAGGAATAGAAGCAGCGGCACGAGTGGTAGCCATTGGTCATTTATTTCGCAAAATTAATGTTTCAAATCATTCAAAATCAAAACAAATACTGTATCATGCATTTTGGTCATATGATGATTGTAACATTTTAAATACACATCGAGGTCTGACCGGTCTAAAAGACAAAGCTTTTGCAAACGGGCGTTCAGTAGATAGGATAGAAGGTCGACAGAAACTGGTGCAAACATTAAAAGATAAGATCATCATTTGTTACAACTATCAACAAATGGCAAATTCTCTTGGCATAAATTTTAAAAGAACAAATAAAATATTCGATTTGAGAGGATTCTACAAAAGAGGGAATTTAACAGTATCATCTCCAGCAACACCATACAGCCTCGAAAAATTAGTTCCCATTATACTAAATAAACCTTGGCATAAAGATATAATACAAGATCCCATAAAAAATGCTACGATATTTTACCAACTGTTTAAATGTATAGATCCAATAATAAGAAACAAACACATCATAGCGCCACTCAGAAATCAAGTCAATGATCTAGCGTGTTGTTCAACTGCACCACCGATTACTGAATTGAATGAATCGGAAGATTCGGAAGAAAGCAGTGATGGCACGTTTATAACCATCGACGAATATAATGCACCTGAAAGCGAAGACGACTTTAACATGAATGACCCAATAGAAACAATGGATCTACTCTAAATCCATAACAAAAATCAATTTTTAATTTACAAATCATAAAATAAATTGTTAAGAATTATACGGAAATCAGGTTTTTATAAACAATAGTATATGCTTATAAGTTTTAAATTAATAATTAAAGAAATTTATTAGTGAAATAATAGTTTTAACTTTTAATATTGTGTATAAAATTTTTAATGGTAAAATTGATATAACACCATGTTAATAATTAGTTTAATAATGTATTTAAAATATGTAAAGGTAAATAAATTAGTCCGGCGCAAGAATGGTCTTGCGGGGTGGAAGGAATGGGACCGGACAAAAATATATATAAAATACTTATATAAATATATATTTAGAAAATATAGATAAACTATGAGTACACTAGTGTCGTATAAATTGAAATAAATCAAATTATACATTAAAAAAGACTTTTTGAAGGTCAAATGAGATATTTTTTTTAAACATAGACATGAGTGGTACAGTAAAATATTGACTAAATTATATTTCATTCCAGTTTAGTTATTAGTTACAGATTTGTGAATGTAAATTAAACTAGAAAGTTGTTATGAGATTAATCTTATAATATGACCGATTACAATAACATAAATGATATTTTCATAGAAGATATTTACTCCCTAAAAAATATAGAACCAATTGAAAATAAAAATTACTTAAGTAAGTTTAATAACCGGCTTAAAATAAGTAAAACTTTGAGAGACAAAGCAATTTTATTTAATAAAATTAAAAATGGTCAAGAAGTTCAAACAGAATTGAATAGTGAAACTGACACGGCAGACGAAACTATGGACATTATAACTGGAAAACCTGGATCACCAAAAGGTTTAAATTTATATGATTTTACAAAAAACCTAGTCATTATGGAATGGCAAGAACCGTTTAATGATGGTAATAATACTATACTTAGCTATAGTATTGAAAAAAGGCTTTATGGACAGAAAAGATGGATGAACTGTTTATACTATCAGATTGGAGTGACCAAATATTTAATTAAATTAAAACCTAAAATAAAATATAAATTCCGAGTTCAAGCCAAAAATATATGTGGCAAGAGCAAACCGTTATACTCAAAATCCTACTTTCAAATTAATTCTTCACTTAAGAAACCACAACCTCCCAACAAACCATGTATGATAAATTTATCAGAGAACTCAATAAGGATTGCTTGGACTAACTTTGTAAATGATGAAACTATTACTTCCTACAAAATAGAATATCAAAAAAACGAAAGTAAATATTGGAAAATATATGAGAAATCATTTGATGAGATGGAAATCCTAATTGATAAATTGGAAAAGAATCAAACATATAGATTCAGAATTAGAGCAATAAATATCAAAGGGGAAAGTTTGCCAAGTGTTGCAACAGAAAGTATAAATATATCTCAACAATGTTTGAATGATTCAGAAAATGTAAATACAATAAACAATGATCAACTCGTTGCCAATTTCTATGCCAAAATTGAGATAAATCTTAACTTACTTTCTTCAAATGAAATGAGTATTAAAAATAAAATTAATGTATTAAAAGATCTTCATATTTTCTCCTCCGTATTTGGAGATGAAATAAGGAAAGATCACATGATTTATTTGAATAAGATTCAAAAACGAAATAATGATTTTGTCTCAAAGATATTAAGTGTGTGTAGCAGATGTAAAAAAGTTATACAGTTGTGTGAAAATTTTAATTATAATCCAGAATTTGATAGTCTTATTAGAAATATTGCCGATGATTTCGAAATACTATATAAATTATATAATTAGTAACTAATAATTAAAATACCTTAGAATAAAAATAATTAATTATATTAGAGAATCAATGGCAAACGAAATAACTAGAAGACTAACAGTACACTTCATAATAAATAATCAAGATATACTGGATAAGATAATAATACAATGCATAAAAGTTTTGTCCAATGAGGAAATATGGGATTTAAGAAATGTTGGAGAAGCGTGGAGAAAATCTATTGATCGTCATCTTAAAAAAGAAATGAAAATGGTTATTACACGAAGAACGGATGGAAACAGACAAAGATTGAATAGTCAAAAACTGTGGGAATGGTTTCGGCTTCGACCAAACCTCGAAGAACTAATTGTGATGAATCATCATATCAGTAAGGACGTGTTAAACACTATCGTCGAACACGGAAAGAAGCTGGAGAACCTAGTGTTAGAAAATGTTACCGGCATAGATAATGCTTTCATTACTACAATATGCGAAAAGCTACCAAATCTCAAACTGCTCGACGTTTCTCGTAACATTATAACTGAACACCACATGCAGACAATTTGTTCAAAACTCAAACAACTTGAAACCTTAAGAGTCATAACAATAAATAACCTATACACAGGAGAAAGTTTGGCATTATTAAGCCCAACAGTAAAAATTCTTTATTTAACATTAAGCCACGATGGAAATCAAGTAACCCAAATGAATTCTTTGTTATCATCTAATATTGAAAACCTAGGACTTATTATAAAAAACCCGATGTTGTTCCCATGGGAGAAAATTAATCAATTTCGGCATCTGAAAAGTATCAAAGTTGACATATTAACACCGCAAAATGTCGACTTTGGTAAATTCTCAATACGCGATAATTTACAAGAATTGGTTTTGACTGAGTTCAATCGACAGGAAGATGAATATGTCTTCAATAGCGAGAAATTAACACAGCTATTTATGGTTAAGAATAACTTAAAGAAAATCGGTTTACTACATAAACGGGCTGTATCTGGATGTGTAACCGATAAATGTATCGAAATGATCTCGAAAAACAGTATAAACTTAGAGGAATTGACAATTTGCAATTCGTTTGCAATAACTAATGAATCGTTAAAAAAAATAAGTGGCTTACGAAAGTTAAAAGTTCTGAAAATTCATGGCAGCTTAAAACTCAACACGGCTGGCTTTGAACATTTCCTCAAAGAAAACAGAATATTAATTCATTTGGAAATCATTCATTGCCCAAATGTTAATTATAAAATTGTTATGCTATTTAAGGAGTTGGCTTATGAAAATCCAAAAGGAATGCGAACACTGACGACAGATGTAACTAAATATTCTGAATTACCTGACAATCTGCCAAGCAACCTAATCATAAAAGTGACAACGGAAAGCAACCCGTATAAGGATCAGCTAATTAAGGACCTTCATAAAATTTGGGGTATATAAAGTTAGGAACGATAAAATTTAAAATATTTCCAGATGAAGAAGGAACAATTAACAAATCATATTCTAAACTAAATTGTAATTGTGTTAATAATTTAAATTATATCTTGGATATTTTAATTAGTAAAGTGTTATAGTGTTTATATAATTCTATTTCAATTATATGTGAGTAAAATTTGTTTACACTAATTATAACTAAAATTAATTTAACAATAGATTAAAGATGCTTATTTTCAATTTGAAATTTTATATTTATTATCTGTATCTAAGTACGATATTTATTAACACTAATTGTGTTTCACATAAACCTTCCGTCAGAATTAAAGGTGAAATTCCTATGATTAGTAAACAAATTGGTAATTCATTTGAGAAAGCAATATTTTATCCCGGCCTTAGATACCCTCTAATGGAAAATGATTCAGATATAGTTATCTTAGAAAATGGTTACTGGAGAAATTTTGACTTAAATATCTCTAGTGTGGAATATATTCCCGAATCAATAAATGATGACATATATAAGGAATATGTAACTCTTTATGATGAGGTTAACAGCCCGT
Organism: Hermannia gibba; assembly: GCA_033995805.1. NCBI lineage: Eukaryota > Metazoa > Arthropoda > Arachnida > Sarcoptiformes > Hermanniidae > Hermannia > Hermannia gibba. The sequence goes on from JAUJYR010000002.1 coordinate 13,385, forward strand.
CGTTGACATACATTAATAAAACATTTAAATTATGCAAAGAACAATCATATGAAGTCTATGAAACTTATAGTGATTATTTAGTAATCAGATTAGAAACCAACTCGAGTTTGCATGTAATCGAGGAAGACAATGTAGCCGCAGCTTATGATAGGTTAATCTTAAGACATGGTATACATAAAGCTCAACTTAAAAATGTAGTGTATTCTAGCGCACTTAGTTGCGACGTCCATGTAGAATATTTTATCAATGAAATAGTAATCACAGCATATGATCAAGATGGAGTATATACCAAAATACCAAATAATAAAAACTGGTTCTACATAACCTTAGACAATATAAGTTCTATTAAAAGATACAACAATGGGGAGGAGGTTCTGATATATAGTGATAATGAAAAACACTTGAAAGAAAAATTAAACATCACCATAATAAATGCTAAAAACAAATACCAGTCATTGTTAAATCAAAGAAAGGGAATCTCTCCCTATCTGTTAAAAACCTCAAATGAAATAATAAAGGAACTCGAAATTAATGCCACATTATGGTGGATGAAACCTATTCATACTTACCCTGCAACGACTCAAAATTTAAGTGGTAGCCAAGAGATAATAGAAACAGTAGATCCACATAAATTCAATACATTAACTACTAAGAATGATAGCGATCCAACCAATATTTCAAACTCCAAATCTCAAGAAATAATAGATGAAGACTTCCCAAAAGACCTATTCCAGAATAACCAAACGAATCTTTTAGATGAAAAATTGTTAACCAATAAATCAGCTACAGAAACACATGCTAAAATTACGACTTTTATGAATAAACCTTTCGCAAGACTAAAGTATAAAGAATACGTAATTATTAAAACACAAATTAATGATACTGATGAGATTGGAATGTTTTTTCCACGAGTTAAATATCCTTTAATTGGAAATAATTCGCAACATTATATGCTGGAAAATGGAAATAGCAGAATTTTTAAAATAGATAAATCTGAGATAGAGTATGTATTCGACGACGACGAATTTCCAGAAGAGGATAAACTTAAAAGATATTTATCACTATCAGATAATATAGAGAGTAATTCCTTAACGTTTATCAACGAAAAATATACACTATGTAAGGAACAACAATATGAGATTTATGAAGAATTTAAGGATCATTATATTATAAGACTGGAAGACTACTTTTCTAGTTTACATGTTGTTGACAAAATTAGAGTTAAAACCACTACTGATAGACTGATTTTGAGAAATGGAACATATAAAGCAACTGTAACAGAAGAAAAGACCTACAAAGCTCTAAGATGTGTTAAACAAGAAGAAAAGTCAATAGAAACCAATAACGAATTTGAATTAATGGCGATTGATAAGAACTCTGTATTTAATAAGGATAATAAAATAAGAGAAATCACCTTAATATTTGCAATTCCCTACTTGGATATAAAAACTATAATTAGACGTAAGAATGGAATTCAACATATGATTTATAGTAACACAGATATAAATACTGGGAATAATATCAATATAATCATTAATGAAGCTCTAAAACGAACAAAGACCTCAGGAAACGAAAATGAAAAAATTTCATATTATTTCTTTAAAACTTACGATGAAAATTTGAAAACAAAGCTACTCTTCGAATCCAGAACCACTACATCAACCACACAATCATCTAATGATGCGACAGAAAGTCTCTCAGAAGGATTATTTGAGTATTTCAATGCAGAAAATCAGAAAGAATTGAGAAAATTCAGATTAACAAATAAATCTAGTAGAGTTAATTTCCCAGTAAATACCAATACAACGAAAGATGAAAAGGAAATTAGCACTACCAATTTGATAATCAATCCGGTGCAAATTAGTCAAGGAAGTGAAATAATTGTAAACTTTTTACAAAATCAAACCAAATTAAATAATTCAGAAAACTCAATGAATGATAGTGTCTTAATAAATAATAATGTGGAAACTATAAAAGAGAACACAGATGGTAAAAATAGGAAAACGATTTTGAGAACTACCAAATATGAGCCATCACTAAACGATTCAATTCTTGTCAGACAATCAGCAGGAGGGACAATAAGTTTAAAATATGTTAAGGATAATAAGGTTACCCTGGATAAGAAAACTGAATTCGCTATAAAAAAATCAGTGGAAGAAAATCTTTCATCAAATGAACTACAAGTAATACAAACGAATAATTCCCGATTGTGGACAAAGAGTAATATCCCCATTAATAACTTATTTCGAGATCCAAAATATAGAAGGGTAACAGCTGAACATGGCATATCTTTTATCCATAGAGGTTCAGCAATGATTTTTGATGAATATTATCATTTACATTTAATATTTAAACTCCCGAAAGAAGAATTTCATATGCCGCAATTTGATATGAATATCACCTGCGATGAGTTAAAAATGTTCTATCATTCTGCAGGACAGAATATACCACATCAAGAAATACTAGCAGATACCTGTCGAAAATTCGAAGATGAATTATTAAAAGTTTATAATATAATAAATAATACAATAGAAAAAGCTACAGAGGAATTTCAAGTGAGACATCTAATAAGAAATAAAAGAATAGAACCAATACTAACAGGTGCGGCCATTTTAGCTGGAGGTATACTACTAGGATGGTTGTTTGGAGGAGATAACGATGATTTAAAAGATGAAATAGCATATTTGAAAGCTAACGCCAAAATAAATTATAATAATATACTGCATGTTAACAATAAATTAATGTCATTAACCAAACAAATTGCAAAATATTCTAGAGATGTAGAGCTTAAGATAAGACGATTAAAGGAAGCAACTCATAAAACAATTATTGAGTTAACAAACTGGATTAATGAAAAATTAATAGAAATGGAAAGAGATATTTGGAGTACTGTAATATTAGGCATTCAAATGAACATCAGAACAACTAGAGTAATGGGAATGCAAAATGCTATGGTAATAATATTAGATACGATTAAAACGTGGCAAATTATAATGCAATCATTACGAAGAGGATATTTAACACCAGATCTTATTGAATGGTCAAGACTTAAAATAATTGTTGAAAGCATTGCAGTAAAAATAGTAGAAAAATATGAATTAGGAATACCATCCAAAATGCATTACTTATATTATACAATACCTCTTGTTAATTATTACATTGATAAAGAAGATAATGAGCTAAATGTCATTCTAAGAATTCCATTAATTACAAAAAATGAGCAAAAATACTTTGAAATAATTGAACCAAAATTTGAGGGTATTCCATGTTTAAATGGAAGTTGCACTCATAATCCATCAATTGAATCAAAAAATAAACTTATATCATTTGAACCAACAACATCAATGTGGTTAGCCAACCAAACTGGACAAGTTATATACGAAGCTAACATGGAAATATTTCAATGTATATACACCAATAATGACAATCTATGCTACACATTCGACATCCGTTCAATCAGACAACCGGCACCATGTACACAAGGAATAATTAACTGGAATATATATGACATTGCACTCGCATGCGGATTCATTCAAAGACCTAAAACAGATTATAGACCGATACAAATTGCTGCTGGAATATATTTAGTACACCAAGAACTAGTACCTAAATACAATTTAAATTGCGATAAAATGAATACAGTCGAAATTATAGTTAATGGATGGACAAGTTTAATTGAAATCCCAGAAAAATGCAACGTCTATTTTCCTACAATAAAACATAAATATTTTGGCCAAGAGTCACCCACACTAATGTCATCAATGCAAATCAACAGAACAACTTATCATTCTGATTTACTTATATTAATTCAAAAAGAATATAATGAAACAATTACTGATATCTTACCTGAGTTACCATGGGCAGATAAAGCATATTTGAAAAAATTTGACCCTGACAACTCAAGTATCAATTATGAGTGGGATAGCTCTGAGTTAACTAAATATGTTCTATTCCTTGATGAGATGAGGATTGAATTGGCCAAAACAGTTAGCAGTAATGATGATATGCTAATACAGTATGGAAGTCATTGGTCAATTTGGACAATAATTTCAATAATTGGAAATGTAATACATCTTCTTTCAAATCTTGTAATAATGTTTGGAATATTATCTTACACTCGAGTATTTGGACTAATTGGGATAGGAGTGATTGTTATTCCTCAATCAAGAATTGAAGCATTTGAATTGATCCCTACATTTTCATATACAGCTGTGAACACAATGCAGTACTTCACAGCAATAATAAATGTAGTTATGGTATTACTGTTTTTCATATTATTCATACTCTTCTGCAAATTTAGTTGGTTCAGAACAATTAAAATGAGAACCTACTATGGAATAGCTAATGTAAAAAACCACTCAATGCACCAGCGTTTCAGTTTGATCATTGGATTTAAATTTAAATACAACAATTTTAAGGAAATAATTGATGAAACTATCTACATTACAATGCAAATAAAAAACTCAGAACCATTAGAACAGTTCATGGATATAAAATGTGTAAACATTTTGAATAATTGGTTCACTTATAAAATGGGGAACGAAATACATGTGAAACTAACAGAAACTGTACAGCTATACGGAATAAATGCTGAAGGAAATCAATGTGCAAAATCATATCTCACAATAGATTTTCCGCAAAAAAATATTAGATTTGCCGATAAGCCTATGGCATTTCAAAAACCAAACAATACAGACATAGCCTTTGTAACAATCAAAAGAGAATGTTTGGGCGAATTTTAATAACTAATTCATAGAAATCTAATTAAATTATTAATAATTAACATTAGATAGTTAATTAGAGATAGGTAGTTATTAATATATAATTTATGTTTTAATTAAAATAATTTTAATATCAAAATAAAGCATGTTGGGAAGCGAAGTGAAAGAAGACGTTATTAGTACCGTAACCGTGGACCCCAATGCACCCCGTTTATCCGATACGACATCATTTGATTTTCCCTACCGGAAAGCACGATCTGTTTCTCCAGATTTGGATAGAATATTAAAAAATGCTAAGTTCATCAAAAAACCAGAACAAAAAAAGGAAAGCTCAGATCATATATTCAATTCAGCAGTAATTCTTCCTATCTTTGATGGAAAAAATTATGACGTTAATGAATGGTTAGAACTATATGAGCAGTCCTGTTTGGCGAATAATTGGGGTGCCGACATAATGAGAAAGAAAGTTGTTGCATACTTGAAAGATACTGTACTTACTTGGTATTTAGGCGATCATCTTAATCTTGATACCTGGTCAGTCCTTAAAGAAGCTATTCGTTCTGAATTTAGTGACTTTTATGGGGAATTATCTAATCAAGACGAGGTTTACAACAGGACTCAGCGAAAAGGAGAAGATATTTGTGATTATTTCCATCAAAAGTTGAAACTTTTAAAACGTTTTGATCCAAGTATGAGTTTTAAAACCAGAACTGCTTTAATTATTGGAGGCGTTCATGAACTAATCTATGAAGATGTAAGCCGAGAAGTAAAATTGAGAAACCCTGTAAATGAAAAAGAGTTATTAAACTTACTAAAAACAATAAGTACTGTTAAACAATATGCTAAGGAAAAATTTAAAACCTCACAAGGAAGAACTGAAACAACAAAAGAAGCTCAACCCTATAAAAATGTTCGTTTCCAATCTGAATTCTACAATAGAAAGAAAGAATATAATAATTCAATGCAAGGAGGCAATTATAATCGCAGACCCATGAATCGATTTAACTATCCTGAAAGGTCAACTGGTCAAGGCTTTTATAATCCTAGACCATACAATAATAACAACCAACGTTATTATTTTAGACCTAATCAAAATTATCCTAGACCTAATAATAACTTCAGATTTCAACAAGACACAGCTCGTGCTATTAATAATTTAACAAAAATGGTTGGAAATATGAATACTGGAAATAATTATTTACAAACTGATAAACCAAATCCTCAAACAGAAAAAAATAGAGAAATCATCCGACAAGAATTTACAAGAACTAATGAAGCCAAAACCATCTGTTATAAATGTGGAAAACCAGGACATATTTCTTGGAGCTGTCCAGATAAAAATCAAACAGAAGTAAAGAAAAAATTCCCTGGAAAAAATAGCAACGCAAAAATACAACCTTTAAACTAATGTCGCAAAGTATTAAGGATGGGGGAGAGCTTTGCGAATTTAATTTATTTAACCCATCAAACACCAGATTGCCTAAAGTAAAATTTTCAATAAATACTAAAGAATATGTAGCCATCATAGACACTGGTAGTACAGTATCAATCATTAATCCCGCTATTATACATGAATTAAAATTAATACCAATAGTTGTTAACGGACCCACTTTACACCTGGCAAATAATACTATAGTAGAATTAAACGCATATGTAAACGTAGATATACGATACGAAAATGGGAACCATCAACAGAAATTTTTCATCTATAATTTAAAATATCCTATACTTGTCGGAATTGATTTTTGTCAACAAAGCAATATGATAATTAAATTTTCTAATAACGAAATGATAGCATATTTCAATGATAAAGAAGAGAATGCAATATCCCCACTAATTGCAAAAGAGGCGACCAAAATACAAGCAAATTCAATCACAGTTATCCCATGTAGAACTAATACAACAATTAAATTTATCTATTTTGAGCCGTCTCAAGAATTTATGCTCAAATATGAATTATACATAACACCAGCAATACTAGAAAATATAGAAACAATGGGTGTGTACGTAATAAATGCTAAATCTAAAGATGTTGTTATCAATGAAAACGAAATTCTAGGCTATATAAAAAAATGTATTATAACTGAGGAACCAAATTATGAAGAATGCAATTTCATTGATACCGTTGAAACTCAAAATATTCAAAAGAATTTCAAAGTAGCCAGTGGTACTAATAATGAAAAAAATGAACTTATGAAACTATTAAGTAAATATAATGACATCTTCGCCACAGAAATAAGTGATATTCGAGCTGCTCACGACATAGAATATGAAATTGAGTTAACCGATAATAAACCAATTAAATGTAAACCCTATCGAGTGTCCAACAAAGAAAAAGAGATAATTAAAAATAAATGTAATGAACTCATGCAAAGTGGAATAATACGAGAATCAAGATCACAGTGGGGATTTCCTATTGTGTTAGTTTTAAAGAAAAATAATACGTGGAGAATGTGTATTGATTATAGGAAGTTGAATACCGTAACCAAACAAGAAGTTTATCCATTACCAATCATCGAAGATTTATTGGACAATTTAAGTGGTAACGATATATTCTCAACAATGGATTTATATTCTGGTTATCACGCAATACCCATACGGGAAGAGGATAAATGTAAAACCGCTTTTGTCACATTTGATAATTGTTATGAATACAACTTCTTGCCATTTGGACTTAAGAATGCGCCTATTGCATTTATGAGATATTTAAACATGGTATTATCTGGATTAACATTTAAATACTGTCAAGTATACATAGATGATATTATATGTTATTCCAAATCATTTAACGAACATCTAGAGAGATTGGAATTAATATTTCAAAGATTACGGGAATATAATTTACGTTTAAATCTCGATAAATGTGAGTTCCTGTGCAACGAAGTAAAATTTTTAGGACATAAAATTTCGAAGAATGGAATTAGTCCAGACCCAGATAAATGTATAGCTATATCAGAATTTAAAATACCACAAAAAATTAAAGATGTCAGAAGCTTTTTAGGATTATGCTCTTACTATCGGAGGTTTGTAAAAGGGTTTGCTAACATCGCAAAACCTTTGACTAATCTATTACAAAATGAAACAAGTTTGGATTGGACTAAAGAATGTCAATCCGCCTTTGAATATTTAAAGTTAAAATTAATAAGCCCACCAATATTAGCACATTTCAAGAACACTGGACAATTAATACTTTATACAGACGCTTCAGGTTATGGAATAGGATCGATCCTATCACAAATACAAGAAGGAATAGAAAGAGTTATCTGTTATGCAAGTAAGACTCTAAATAAATGTCAACAAAATTGGGGGATCACTGAAAAGGAAGCATATGCAATTGTGTACTTTGTAAATAAATTTCGACATTATTTGTTTGGTACAGAGTTTATTATCCGAACTGATTGCCATGGGTTGTGTTATCTGATGAGCGTTAAAGATCCAAAGGGGAAATTAGCCCGATGGAGCCTTCAAATGCAGCCATATAACTTTATTATTGAATATAAGTCAGGAAAAACACATACAAATGTCGATTGCATTTCAAGATATCCGATTGATGTACCAGAAACAGAGATATCTAAGGATTGTGATTTATTATTCTTACTTGAAGAAATAGACATGAAAAAGGAACAAGAAAAGGATAAATGGTGTCAACATATTATAAATGAATTAATTAAGAACAACACAAAATATAAACTACATTACGAAATTAAAGATGGAATTTTGTATAGAAAAAGTTATGATGATTTCAGGAATATAATTTTATTATTATGTCTACCTAAGGGCCTGAGGCACGATGTAATGTTCTCATTGCACAGCGATATTACAGCAGGTCATCTAGGATTTGCAAAATGCTGGGCAAAAGTTAAAGACCGATTTTTCTGGCCTAAATTAGAAACTTATGTCAAACATTATATACAAAGCTGCACTGATTGTCAGACTAGAAAACGAGAAGGAGGAAAAAAGAAGGGTTTATTGCAACCAATACCTACATCAACAATACCTTTCGAATTTGTTGCGATGGATCTCTTAGGACCTTTACCAAAAACAATAAATAATAAACGATATATTATCGTCTTATGTGACATGGCAACGCGATATGTAGAGGCAGATGCAATCGAAAGTAACACAACAGATTGTGTCGTGAACTTCTTTGTTAATAAAATAGTCTTGAAATACGGTGCCGTTAAAAAAGTTTTAACAGACCGTGGATCTCATTTTACTTCAGACTTCATAAACCAAGTACTGAAGATTTTTAAAACAGATCATATAAAAACCACGGCATATCACCCAAATACCAATGGGTTGGTGGAGAGAACAAATAAATCAATAATTGATATATTAAGTTGTTATTGTAATGCAAATCAAAAAAATTGGGACAAAGTATTACCATTTATTCTTTTTGCTTTCAATACAAGCAAAAGTAAAACTTTAAAAATGTCACCCTACGAAGCTCTTTATGGAAGAAAAGCAATTTTACCTATTGATGTAACACTACAATTAAATCCCTCCTATAATTTAGATCAAATGGTTTCGAATATTGAAGATGCAAGATATATTGTTAAAGAAAATATTAAAGATTCTCAATTTAAACAAGCAATTGCGTATGATAAGCATCGCGTAGATGCCCAATTCTCTAAAGGAGACTTAGTTATGAAATATACAGCTGCTCGACAAATCGGTAAAGCAGATAAATTATTACATAAATACTTTGGGCCTTATGAAATAATAAGACAATTGTCAAAAAATAATTATTGGATCCAAGACTTAAGACCACCTTTTAAAGAAATGCAATCTAATGTTGTGCATTTGAAGAAATATTATTCGAAACAAGACTATAAGGAGCCCAATGACATTGCCGAATGTCAAAATGAATTAGGGGACAACAATCAAATTATTAAAGATACAGCAGACACGGAATTAATCGAAGTGGATCTAGAAAGTCCAACTCCGAACGAAATGGATGCTGAATCAAACGATTCGATTGAATTATCTCAATTTGATGTAAGTCAGATAGAAGATGAAAATGAAACACCAGAACAACAAGAAGACTAACTCAAGATATCTTTGTGGGGACACAAAGCGCTGGAGAGAGGGAAATGTCAGGATATTAGGGTAGATTTAGATAAAAATAATTTCTTTTAAAATATAATTTAGAATCTGTAAGTTTGCCAATATGTTTTAAGTATTTAAATTATAATCTAAGAATAATTGGATTGATTCGTAGTTTTAGAGTGTTTCAGTGTGTATGCATTATAAAAGGCCGGAGCCTAACACTGTATTAAACTTAGTTAATTTAATAAAGTTAAGGCGAAGGAATTGATTGAGTAAGTTATTTCAAGAAGACTGGTTAGGGGTAAGTTCGGTCAGGTAAGAATTTAGTGGATTGTATTAATTATTAGGGATGTAGCACTAAACGCTTACATATTTGGTGGCAGAGTAAACCAAGGGACCCATTTAGATAAAAATAATTTCTAAAATAGTTTTTGTTGAGTTTGCAAGGAGAACACAGAGCTCGTGTTCGCCTTAATAACTCAGCTATTAGAACAATTGAGATAAATATACTTATCATTAATCAGTTGACTGAGTATTTGTTAGAAAACCCACTCTTATATCAAGGAAGTTTATTGTTAATAGATTAATGCTTTGACGTATGAAATTTTAAATTACATCAAGAGTTCGATTGTCATTACGTTTGCTTAAATTCAAATAGATATTTATTTTTATTATTCGAAAAAAGTGGGTTTGATTATTACATCAATTAATGTGATTTCCTTTAATCAAGATAAAATAAAATCAAATGAATTTAATTAGCTAAAATATAGCCTTAACTGTAATTAAATACAGAGTTAGTACAATAGATCATGTTTTTAGACTGTTCAGCCATTTTAAAATAAATAAACATAATTTGAATAATTACAAGTATCCAGTATACTGATATTAGGTTTTAACATTTACATATATAATAGCTAATCTTTCGTGTTATAATTGAGAGTAGACAACAAATTTGGCTTAAATTTATTTGTTAAATTCGGTTAAATGCGATATTTTTGACTTTCTTAAAATAATTTATGGCATTTATTCAATGTTTGATAAGTTGATTTTTGATGCAATAAAATTCTTATAAGTACAGAAAATTCTAAATTATTTGTGTTTATTCTATCAACCTATATTAAAATGAATATTTGTTCTGAACAATAAAGCATTTTTACAAAAATCATAAATTATTAAATTGGAAAAATTGTGAAATTCACTTTTAATATAATAAATTACCAAATTGATCAACAAGTATAAGTTAGAATAGGAATCATTCCAGACAATGTTCACATAGTCTGAGGTTGAAAAATTTGGGACAGGAATAACTTTCACTTAAAACATCCAAATAGCAAACCAAATATTAAAATATTAGTAATCTTTAAAAAAAATGATGATATTGATTTGTTTACGCAAATAATTATATTCATATATTACAGCTATTCTACTAAATAAAATTGAAATTTATATTACTTATTATAAAATAATCCTAACATAGAATATAATTACGCTGTTATGAAAATAAATATTTCTATTCACTATTGAAAAAAAAATTAACTGCATTTATTCAGTTATTAGATTATAAGGCTTAATATTATTTATAAGTTTGAATGGAAACCTAAATAGTTTGTCGTTTAACTAAATTAAAATAGAAAACCTTTCACTTAAGCCAAGTATTAGAACAAGTATTTTGAATTGAAATCATTACAGTGATTTGGGAAATAATATGCTATGGGAAAAATATTTTGACGCATTAATTTATTCTATGCCAGACATTCCAACCTATATTGCTATTAGTTGAGCCCAACATTCAAACCAGATCTAAAAATATGCTGCATTTACTTTAGACAACTTTCTATTGCATTTGTGAAAAACTAATAGAACACATCACATCAAAATTATAATTATTACTATAATAACTTTAAAAGTCAATATAATTAATTATTTGAATATTTGATAATTGTCACTTAATGAGAATTGTGTCTACATAATTGATTATTTCATCACAATTAATTGAACAATTAT
>JAUJYR010000003.1:0-24241 GCA_033995805.1 Hermannia gibba
TACACCTTCGGTTTTACCATAAGTATATACATTAATTCTTAAATCAAATTTATTTGTATTGTCTTTTTCAAATTTCTTTATCATATCAATATTAACGTGAAATTTAAGACTACTACAATCTAATTCATTTTCAAATTTTTTATATTTTGTATATCTTTCTTTTTTTTGATACACTAAATAATTGAGAAAGTACATCCTACAAAATAACATTTTTGGTCTGGTGATTTGATATTTAATAAAGCTTTTTTAAATTTTAATGTTTTTGCATATACATGATTACAACCTCCTGATAAAGGTTCATAAGTTCCCACTTTAGTATCTAATCTATCAATTTCGAAAACCCTCCAATTTGAAACAACATTTACGAAATCTTGTACTTTATCTTCTAAGTCTGATATCATATTCTGTTCTAATGTTTCAGTCTCAGTTATAGTAATTGGATCAGTTGGAAAATATCCTATTGTAAAAATCTCTAGGTCACCAACTTGTTTGACAAATGTGACTTGAAAAATGAATCCAAGTTCAACTGACTTAATTGCAGTCAAAATAGAATCAACCAATTCTATTATGTTATTTTTATAATATAGAAAAAAGTTCTCTACATCAACAAATCTTTTTTCAGGAAACAGCTCTTATTGCTTTAAAAATCCTTCAAATGAAAATTTTTAAAGATTGAAAACAAGCCTTTTTGGAGTTTGGGTAATCGATCAGTTTCTCCATAGCCAATTTGTTCGTAGCATTTAACGATATTTTTATTCATTAATTTTTCAGACATAGATATTTTGCCACAACATTTACATCTTATATAATAACAGATTGCATCACAAAACTTAATGTGTTGTTTAAATGAAGATATGTTATCGTATCCTTCATCGCATAATGAACATTCAAAGTGTGATGTAATGTTTTTTCTTTTCCGTGAATAAGTGTTTCCATGGTGATATATGCGTTGATGATGTAAAAAGAGAAATCGCTGGCAGAATTTTTTTCCACAAAATTCGCATTTATTATAACCTGAAAAATGAAGAAATTAATTAAATATATATATATTTCAGTTATTAATCTAACTATTCATTGTGTATTTGTAAAAAAATTCAAAACAATAAAATTTAATTAATACCTGTCCACAATGTTATTGCACAAAATGAGAATTCAAATATCTGAAATTTTGTTTATTGTATTGTTTTGAAAATCATAAGACAGTTAAACAATTATATAAGAAGTTATTTTTTAACTTTAAACGGAGCATAAACTTCTTTGTTTTTAATCAGCTTAAGAGTTTTTTCGGACATTAACCATAAAAGCTTTTGCACTATTATTTGCCACTCTTTGGTACAATTTCTATCAATTATTTCAAATTTTTTTGAATCCAATCAATTTTTTTGGTGCATTGGACCTGAGAATAGATTCCCGTTTGCAAAGAACCCAAAATTTTTCTTTAGGTCTCACGTGAGGGACATTCGGTTAATTTGATAGTTCGATACAATTTTGTTTTTTTGTTTGAGACATTATTTGACACACTTTAAATAATGAATAGTGGCCAAATCGGGCCAAAATTGCATATTTTTATGATATTTTTTGAGTGAATGGCAATAACCTCATTTGCAGACATTCGATTTTATATTTCTCCGCATTCATTGACTCTAACTTTATGTATGGCTCGGAAATTTTTCATAATGATCGATCGCTTGCAATAGAAATTTCGGTTCAGATATTATTACGGGAAATTCACACGTTTTAAACAAATTTTTCGGGTAATTTTGACCTATCAGTGAAGTATTTTGAATTTCTGGAAGCGCGACTGGATGACTTTTACGAAAACCTTTACTGTCAAAATTTGTTATATAAATGTGAAAATGCACAACTCTGTCAGCTATGACTTATCATTGAATCCGATTCATTGTCTGAAGAAGTAATTAATACATGTTTTGGATCACATATTCTAACAAAGAAAAGATTCTTCTATAAATCGAACATATAATCAACTTCGACAAGTGAAAGGATATTGCGCGTGAGCATAACAAAATTTGTGCAAGTATATCGTGGACAGGCTTTATTAAGATATTGTTAACATTTGCATTCAAATCTCTCAAGAAAATGGATGTTAAAAAGATTTCACAACAAGTGTTAATGCTTTTTTTTTATCAGGTGGTTAATGATCTTACTAAGCATGCTCGCGAATAATTCGAAAGTCAACTTTCAAAATGGACTGAAACCAATTGATTCTGAGAGGAAAACAAATTTGGATGACTGCTATCTTACAATACATAATTTCGTTTTGGTAAATTAAAATTGTGAAAAAAGAAATGAGTCATCGAATAAACATATTATCAAGACATATATCTACAGCTATACTAAACCTTAGTTACTTGAATTAGTGCAAAATTCTACTGAAAGTTGTCTTTACTTCAATTAAATGTATACTTATATATTTTAATTATGTTCTTTATTTAAATAAGTGAATTCAATTGGCCAGATAGTATTCAGTAAAGTTACTTTATAATATATTTATTCATATTAATTTATTATTGTTATGAAATTGAAATTAAACTTTAATTTTCGAAATTAGTTTGATAAATTTAAATTTTAATACTTAAAAGCGTTTGTTATCTACCGCATCCCAGCAACCACAATCAAAGTGGATCTGAGTTGACAGTTTTCAATTGTCAACTATTATGGCTACAACGAAACTTTGACATCTGCGAGCAGTAGTTGACGTTCATACTAATAAAAAGTATGGGGAACAAGACTAAGAGTCTTTACAGATAAACGCAATTTTTTTATTGAAATTAATTTAATTGTACTAATTATTTAAAACTTCAACTATTAAATTTTATGAAAGTTTGTTAAATCTGATAATAAATTAAATTCATTTTGTAATTGTATTTTATTCGCCAGATATAATTCAAATCAAATTTCAATTTGCATAAAAAAAATTATAATTAATTTGTCCAATAAAATAATTTAAAGATCAGTAATTTGATATATAATTTTTATTAATTCAATTATACAATTTAATGAAAAATTGATTACAAATTTCATAAAAATATTATAAAAGTTAACAATAAAAAGTTTTTTCCAATACATTAAACAAATATTAATTATTTATATCTTTGAATACAAAATTAACAAATACAATAAAATTTATTTTTAATATTTAATTAAATAATATAAAGTTTCAAATTTGATTTTAATTTTTCAGTTTGAATTTTGAAGCAATCCATAGCTTATATTTTAATTTTTGTTTTTAGTTTTGAAATTTCAAAGCAATTTTAAGCTTTTGGAATTTTAAGGAAATTCCAAGCCTTTCGTGATTTTTTGGTTTATCACAAACCATTATTTTTTCTTCAAAATAAAGATTTTGTTTAAGTAATTTATAGTTAAAATTAATCCATCAATAGATTCAAAGTCGAATTCAGGATATGATTTTTTCATCTGATATTCCGCGTCTTTTTTCCATTGTTTAAAAAATACTAATTTATTACCTTTAGTACCGGCACCAGTTTCTCCATCTTTTAATCACATATATTAAAGATCAAATAATTACATAATAAAACTTATACTTACAAAAAAGCATTTTGTTTCCAATGTCTTCGTTATTTGAAGGAAAAATTCTCTTTAATGACAAGATCCCAAACATTGGTTCCTCTCACTATCTTTTTTATCTTCATCTGTCCGAGTTTCTGTTTGATAGTATTTCTTTTGCAAGAATTTGAAGTCGTTTCCATATCAAAATCTATTTCAAGCGCTTCCTAGGAGTCAGGTTCATGCACTTCACGATTTATCAAAGTTTTTGACATTTTCTACAAAATCAAACAGAGTTTAGTTAAATATATTATTATAATCAAAGTTTTATGTTATATAAACAATACTTACAAAGTTTTAGAGTTATTATTCAAAACTTCCAAAGTAAACTTCAAGCAGTTAAAAACTGATTTTTCTGACAAATTTACAGCTCCTTATATACCAACAAAGAAGGCCACCAAAAAAATGTAAACAAAATTCCTGCACGATTTTCCGATTTCCTAACTTTCTGAAAATCATTAAATCAGTAATTAAATTGTATAGAAATGTTAGACTCATAGCCTAAAGGCATAGACATTCAGGCACCAAACAGAAATTATATGTAAATTATAATTGATTTATAACTTTAATTTCAAATTTTAATTATAATTTGCGTCAATGTTAACATTCACTACTTTTCTAGAAATTTATTTTATTTTTATTTAAAAAATGCTATATAATTTTATAATATTTTCTAAATTGGAATGTACACACATCACCCTCATAGACTTACATGTTTTTTACTGTTGATATTGAATAGAGCGAAATTCAAAAATTTCTTATTCATTATTTGTATGGAAACTTTTTATTCTTAATTTCTACAGCCTCATCAACCCCATGTATGGTATCTCAGTTTAGGCGACGCCTATAGGCGTGGCTAAGGCGGGGCTAGCTTGGCCCCTAAGGGGCAGGACTTAATAGCGATACTAAAAGTTGAATATCTCCATAATTATTTGGAATTTTTCAATACTGATTTCGGTTTTTGATATGTAGCTTTTGTCTCTATCATCTTTTTATAAAAAAAACCACGTAATCTTCAAAGTTTATGATTTATTAATACATTTATGAAAATTGGTTTTTAAGCGATATCTCACAAAATAATTTGAATTTTCGAAAAATTCTCTTTGCCTCATATTAAGCATTTCAGACTTAATATCAGTTAATAATTTTGATATCTTTAAATTAATTAAAATCAAAGAAATTTTGAAAAATGTTAATTTTTTGTCTCAATTTGCATTTTTCATTATGTGGCCTAAGAGTTGAGATATTTTGAAATATTTTTTGATAATTAAAGATTTAATTAGTCTAACATAACTTATGTTTGATGAATTTTTATCAATTTGATGTCTAAACCGCTCAAATAAAATTCTAAACTTTCAAAACTTAAAACATTTGTTAAAATCAACAATTTTCAATTTTTTAAAAATAGTTCTAAGCTTTCTATTTCTTCAGTTTTTTTAGATCAAGTGATTAGTTCTGAGCTCTATAATTCATATAATTTGATTTTCAAAATTTTTGAAATTTATATGAAATTTTCACAAAAATCATTTCATTAAACACTATGAAAATAGAAACTAAAATGTTAAAAATCTCATAGGAATTTTATTAGCAAAGGATTACATTTTAAGATGTTTCATAGGATCATATGTTAAAAATCCCATAAAATTAACATGGCCATAGACAACAATTTTAAAAAGTCCCATCGGATTAACATAGGAAAATTCTCATAGAAAGAGTATTACCACTAGGACTAACATGAGAGAAAGTGAGCCAGAACCTGACTTTTATTACTACTGAATGAAAAAAAAAATTTGGAGAAATTATTCGACAAAGAAAACAACGCATATTATGAATCGTATAAAAATAAAATCGCCATTAGATAGAGATTTCAACACTGATAAAAAATATAAATATTTTATCGTTTGAAGATGTTTGTTATATAAGTTATGTTTTCGCGCAAAGCTGTTGAATGCGAAGTTTTTGATACCATAAAATAAACACAAAACAACCTTATAAAAGAATCGATTGCTTTAAAAATATTTAAAATTTATCTGTTATCTTCTAATTTGATTTGAGTTTTAAACTTTTTAATGGATTTAATCAAAATTTTGATTTCGGTGTAAATGTGATTTCTCCTGCTCTATCTATATTTGGGCTATCGGGATATCAAAATATATGCAACCTTAATTTTAATAATCTAAAATCGCGAAAAAGTAACTTCTAGGTCTTATTCTGTATTAATGCTTTTAAATGTATCAAGTTTGATTCAAAAGATAATCTCGCGCATATCTCTATACTATATTTACAATAAGTGCTAAAATAGATTGTGTTTGGCACTCCCTAATATCGCGAACGTATTGTAACATGTTTCAATGAAGTGCCACAAACTTAATTTTAATTATTGGCGACATTAAATACCATATTATAAATGAACAAATCATCTTTATTTTATAAAAACTAATTGAAATTGTGATATTATATTACTAACCATTATTTCCCTTTGCAAAACTCTTAATCAGCCAATCCTTGTTGGCAATGATGTCCAGATCTGACTTATAGGCTTCTTTCGTGGGTTTCGCAAAGTAATCGAGTATTCTTTTGCGTACATTTTGAAAAGTCCAACAGTTACTGCTTTTAATGGTTATAAAAATAATTAAATAAAAATTTATTGGAGATTCATTATTACTATAAAATATCAATAAAGTGATAAATTGGTTGAATAGTAAAAAATTCAATATTAATTTAAGTTTGTTCATCAAATGAAGCTTTGCAAATGATAACAATAATTTTAAAAAGCAGTGATTTTGTAATTTTCATTTGTAACATGATAAAATTAATTCACAGATGCTCCGGATTTCTTAAATAAATATTAAATAAAATATTATTTCTTGATAAGTATAGATGAATAAATTTTTATAATTTCCATGAAATATTGAAACACAATTTAAACGCAAAACAAAATTATAGTCAAAGGCATGATATTTATGGCCGTCTAGGAACCTTGCGTAAAATTAATTTTTGGTTTTTTAAAGTGTTTTTAGAAAGTAAACTCGGCTTCATAGAGATTTGTGAACAAGCACCCGTTAAAATTTGCTTATTTTTTATCTTACAGAGTGCGTGCAGACTAATATTCGCAGGAAATACAAGTAATAAAGTAGAATTTAATTTAAACTGAATATAAAAAAGGGAAATATAATTATTGTTAAATAGTGTTAATTCGAGATATTTTTTCATATTTAAAACTAAAATAAATACAATATCATTACTTTTATTCAATAAGAATGATTTAAATTCAAAAGTATTTTTCTAAGATTGATTTTCAATTTAATGATTCACTTAGTGTTTAACTATCGCAGCGCATGAGCTTTGAAATTTTAAGTGATTATACATATTATAATATGCAATTCAATTATACTTTTCAATAAATACTATTGAATTATTAATTGTTGATTTGACGTAAATGCTAATACAATTATTAAAACATTATTACTTTTATTAACCCCAAACTTACAGAAAATCTGATTTAGTTGAGTAAATTTCGAAATATTGGAAATTAGTAAATTGATATTTAGGAAGTTTAAATTTTAAAAATAAAATAATTTATTTTAATAAATTTTAATTTAATAATCTATAATACAGTATTTATATATTTTAATAGTTCATTTTCGTTAAATATAAATTTCTATAAACTAAAAAATTATTTAGCTTCCTAATGAAAATGCTTCACTCCAAGCTTTTGTTTTAATTACGAATTTGATTAATTTAGATAAGCATATTATAAATTTAAAAATATACAATGTAATTTTTGAATCGCAAAATATTTCATAATAATTGAAAGGAAGCATACAAAACATCTGGTTTAATAAATGTAATTTAAGTAATTTACCAACAAAATTTATGAAATTTTTTGTTGGTTTCTTCAAAGTTGTGATGCATTTTA
This sequence comes from Hermannia gibba, assembly GCA_033995805.1. Taxonomy (NCBI): domain Eukaryota; kingdom Metazoa; phylum Arthropoda; class Arachnida; order Sarcoptiformes; family Hermanniidae; genus Hermannia; species Hermannia gibba. Next base: position 7,505 of record JAUJYR010000003.1, read on the forward strand.
GCAATAACAATGAAACTTTGAAATACATTACAGTGTTTCGGGTGGTGTGGTTTTATGAAATTTCATTGATTTTATTGAAAACTATTAATAAGTCATATTTATAATACTCCCTTCTTTCTCTTTAAACTTATACAATATTTATTTCAGTAAAGTAAAGAGTTTATCGATAATTTATTTGACTCTTATTTTAACTCTATATAAAAAAATTTATGCAGCATTTATGGATTTAGATAGATTAAGCAGTAATATGCTTTGAATGATATAAAATAGGTATCCAGATTGAGTTAATCATTGTTTGACACTCAAAATAATTCATATAAAGATAGAAAAGTTTATTTTGCAGTTTGAATATTCGGTGGGTATTAACAGAGAAAAGCTTACAGATATAAAATTTGCATAACTGAATGAAATATTTTATTGAAAAACTGTGATCACAATATTTCTGGATAGTAGCAATCTTAGAGGCGAAGCATTGACATCAAATTACAGTTACCTTGAACAATGACTTATCCCTTTTTGGATAACAAAGTGTTACCCCTAATTTTTCCGAAATTTTTATTACTCAAATTATAAATAGAAATTGAAGTTTAAGTTTCTAATTAAGTCACTAATAAATATTTTGATTTGTCTATTCAATAAAATGTAGAGGAACTGTCTGAGGTGGCATAACTTTGCAATCCTTACAATGTTAAAGTATTATAATTGTTGCCTTCAATAGCTAATAATAACCACGGAATAATTAAACCAAGAAATTAATTTTTCTTTCCTTAATAAAATTGATATAATAGAATAGGAAAAAATTCTTAACAAATATTTCAATATTTAATTTGTTGTGAGTGGTATCTGATGTGTTGCACATCCGGCCGGTACTGGCCGGGTGTGAGTGATAATCGAGATGTTGGCCCACACCACAATATTATGTTTCCCAAATATGAATTATTATTAGTATTAATTTTATACGAATTCACTTTAATAATAAACATTGTTTCAAAATAAATTATTAATTTATTAAAACAATTTTATTTACAAAACAATTTTAAAACTAATACTATTTCACAAAATATTATAGAAAACACATTAGAAAAGTATATGTTAAAGTTAATGTTAACTTATTGAGAGTTAAGCCAGAAGTTAACTGTGATTAGAAGTAAATCAATTTGTTGTTTACTTCATTGTGAGTGAGAACTGATAGCTCGTTTGGAAGCTGTACTAGAAGACTAACTTTTGAATGAAAAGTATTTGATTTTTATACTGTAAGGTATGACAGTATAGTGACTAATATAAGGTTGAAGTCTGACAGAACTTTAATGATTATTAAAATACCTAATAGTTTGTACACTATGTTGTGGTGACCTGAACTGTCAGCTCAACTTATATTATAAAGTGTTAGTAAGGTTAGGTTAAGTATGGCATAAAAGCGAGTACAGGGTTGACCTGAAAGTTACTTTAAAGTCATGTGTCATTTCTGAGTCATCAAAAATTAAATTTAAATAAAAAAATTCTATCTGAAGGCAAATTAAGTATTAAAAATTTCTTATTTTATTAAATTTCTATTCTATTGAATTTAATCACTAAAATATTATTTTCTTTGCAAATCATATTATAATAATTTGTAGACATAGGTGGTATCAAGGACAGTTCCAGTAGTATTCTGAATATTCTGTCCAGCACTTTTACTGTGTTATATGAGAAAAAAAAACATTCAGTGAAATTAATTAAAATTTTTATTAAAATAAATCATTTGAAACTTTTTATAAATATTATTATTGAACAGGTATTAAATATTTAAATTGTTAATAAGCGTTACAATAATTATATTAGGTTTTTTCGAATAAATTATTGGACAATTGTTTAATTTGTTTAAGGAATCTTGAGTTTAATTTTAAAATTTTAAGTTTAAATATAAAAATATGATTTGAAGGTTAATAGAAAATTTGAAATTAGCTCTTATGCAGAAATAGTTTCATTGGTCTATAACAAATTTTTCTCTTTTACTTTTAGATTGAGTACTTTTGAAATTTTTTTTAATTCATTGTTTTGTTAAGTGAAATTCAAAATGTCAAGGTTTATTAAAAAGCTATGCCAGTTTATGGTAAACCAGTGAAAGTTATGATAAACATAAATATCACATCAACACTTTTAATTATTTTATTGTAATATAATACATAAAAATTAATTAATAAAAATGTTTTAGAAAATCAATTAACTCTAATTTAATTAATTTGATAGAAATATAATATAAGTTAATATATAATTCATTAAATTTTTCCTTGTAATTCAATTAACCTTAATTTATATATACATTGTTTGACACATAAATAACTAATATTTCCCCTCTTTAGCGAGCATTGTGTTTTTGTAGAAATACTCCACCATTCGAAGAAAGATTAGAAGAATGAGAGATGAAAATAAACAAATTTAACGAAAAATTGATTTTTTAATAGAGGTAAAAATTGAAGTTATAACATACATAATGATATGAAAAATCGTGAAATTATTTAATGTGTGTAAGCTAATACACAAAATTAAAATAATTTTAATCTAATGAACAAACCTTATTTGACTGAATTTTTAGTCAATGTTCATGTGCAAAAACTGTTATATGCAATATTTTTGTTTTTAGTGTCTATTGTATGTGAACTAAATTTAAATCTCAATGAATAATAAGTTTATAATCATGTTTCAAGTTTTAAAACAATTAAATTTATATTATCTATTAGTCATTTCGATGGGTCTTCAATTGGTACCAAAATAGGTATAAAATAATATATTTTATATATATTGAACATTCTAATTCGAATTTTTATGCTAAATTACCTAATTTAAAATTCTCAATATTACCTGCAATCATGTGTAACTCGCACCCAAATAACATCTAAAATTTAATTTTTGTGTGTTATATTCAGCCTACCGTTCTGTTGGAATAAAAAAAATATTTTTTAAATTTATTCACAAATAACTTAAAACAAAATGAAATTTTAATTAATCATTTATTTGATAAATTATATAAAAGTATAGATTAACTTATTGTATACAAATTTATTAAAATAAAAATATTATTTTTTGCAATTTTATTTCTTATTAAATCAATGTCATTTTCAAAATGTTTAACCTGATTTTTTTTTTCTTCAATATTTCTGTTTAAATTATTTCGAATTGTTTTTAAAACTTTTCTTGCTTTTTCTTTAGGCGATATTTTTAATCTGCTTTTTTGTTTTGTTTTCTGATTAATACTTTATTTGGATTTGTTTTAGGTCTCTAAAGTTCTTTTTAATTATATCTGGAAAGTTTTATTAAAAAATATCCAATAATAATTTAAAAATTTACAGAAAATATTTAATAACCGAAAGTCTTAAACATTTTATTAATTGGTTTTTGATTCTGATCAAGTGATTTTACCATCTTAAATTTTTTTAATGTTGCAATTCTCAAGTTTGGCGTATAATTGAAATTCATATTATTTTTATTAGTCATGGTTATCATAATTTCATTTCTAAGAGTATTAATAAATATAAAATATATGAAATATAGAATAATTAAAAAATATTCGATATCTATAATCTAAATACATATTTTGAGAAATTATTTCCATGTTGAATTTTTGGAGCATTATCTATTTGCCAATATTATAGATAGAATAACAATATATTTCATTTATAATATGAATATTAAACACCACTCAATTCAAATTTATTTTCACCTCGAGTTGTCTGTGAAAGTTCTTCGGTGGTCTCTTTCGGTAGTACCATAATATGTTGATGTACTATCAACTGAGCCATTCGATCAAATTTTTTTCATACGAAATCTTCCTAACCGTTATTTGCCATGACAAATTTTTCAATGCACCTCTAAATATAAAATATTTTATTAAAAATATCAAAACCAAAATTTTTTAATACCTGAAACCTGGGTGGATAACCTCAGCCATGACATCAACATAATGATTTTCTGCTAAACCACTTCGACTCAAAATTCTCTTGTACGTGTTCAATAGGGATTGAACCATCAATCCAATTCCAATTATTTTACGCACTCCAGGCTCGATTATTCTGACTTAAATTAATTTCAAATCGAAACCAACATTGCCAATGTCATTCAATTTTTTAATTTTAGCTTCAGTATTGGTTTTTTAAAAAACTAAATACTGAGTATAATCATCTGCAAAGAAAAGTATTTGTTTATAAATACACTATCTTTGTTTTGAAAAAATTAATTTTATTTGATGAAAAAATCATACAATCTTTCTATATTATATATTAATAATACATTAAAAATTTACAAATAATTACTAAGATTTCATAAATATTTAATTGTTTACAATTTAAAGCCTGTATTTGATTTTTAAATTTTGATTTTTTAATTTAGTTTTTAAAATTTCAAGGCAATTTCGAAGCCTTTTGTGATTTTATGGTTCATTACGAATCATTATTTCTTCATTGAATTTCCCTTAATTTTGTATACATGATTTATTGACATACATAGACCGTCAATTGATTCCAAACTGAATTCTGAAAATGGTTTTGATTTCACGACATCTCCATACTTTTTCCATTGTTTAAAGAATACCAAATTCTTACCATTGATGCCAATTTCAATCTTTCCACATTTTCATATACTTTCCTAATAGTAAAAACTTTAAACACAAAGATTTACTTATATATCTGCATTTTATTTGTGATTTCTTCTTTGTTGGAATCTCGTTTCCTTCGATTACCAATTCCCAACCTTTATTGCCTTTAACGATATTTTTAACTTTCTTCTGACAAGGCTTTTGACGGTTGTATTTACGTTTGCCAGAAGTTGACGCTTCCTCAAAGTCACCATCATTATTAACCTTGTCATCGCTGTTTTAAACTTCTTGAATGGTTTCACAAGTTAGCAATTTTTTTGGACATTTTCTATAGCAAAACCTAAAAGTTTATTTATTATCAAACAGTTTCAATATTTCATACTTACAAGGTTTTGGTAATATTGAGAAGTCGTTTCAAATGTTTTTCCGAAGAAACTTCGCTCATTTAAAACTGAATGATTTTTCTGTTCAACTCATGTCTTATTATATACCAATCTGGACAGAAACTAAAAACTTGTAAACAAAATACCTGCATGATTTTCCGTTTTCTTAACTTCATGAAAATATTAAATCAGTAATTAAATTGTATAGAAATGTTAGACTCATAGCCTAAAGTCATAGACATTCAGGCACCAAACAGAAATTATATGTAAATTATAATTGATTTATGACTTTAATTTCAAATTTTAATTATAATTTGCGTCAATGTAAACCTTCACTACTTTTCTAGAAATTTAAATTGCATTTTTATTCAGAAAATGCTATATAATTTTAAAATATTTTCCTCATAGAGCTGAACACACATCACCCTCATAGTCTGGCATATGTTATTTACTATTGATATTGAATAGACCTAAATTCAAAAATTTCTTATTCATTATTTGTATGGAGAAATTTTCATCCTTAGGTCCTAGAGCCCAACCAACCCCATTTATGGTATCTCAGTTTATGCCCCGCCCATAAGCGGGGCGAGGGCGTGGCAACACAGGGCTTATTATAGGCCTTGCACCTTTAGATAGCGATGTTATAATGTCTAGAAATCTTTAACTAACAAGAATTTCAGTTTTAGATGTGAGGATTTTGTCTTTATCATATATTACAAGAAGAACCATGTGATCTTTATAGTTTATGAGTTATTAAAACATTTATGAAAATTGGTTTTTAAGGAATATCTCACAAATTAATATGAATTTTTTACAAATTCTTTTTGCATTATAATATGCATTAAAAACTTAATATCTGTTGAGAGTTTGAAAACTTTTGTAAAATCACCGATATTTTGAAAAATGTAAATTTTTTCACTATATTTGTATATTTCAATATTTAGCCTGACTGTGAGTATATTTTAAAAATAAATTTTTTTTGGAAAGTTGGTTAGTCTTTCATTACTAAATTCTCATTAATTTTAATCAATCTGAAGTTTAAACCACTCAAATAAAATTATAAAAACAAAACTTACAATTTGAATTAAAATCAACAGATTTTGCTTTTTTTAAAATAGTTTTAAACTTTCAGTTCCTTATTTTTTTTCAGATCAAGTGTGTAGATTTGAGCTCTACAATTTACTATATTTTGATTTTTAAAATTGTTGAAATTTATAAGAAATTTTCTCAAAAATCATTTCATCAAAGACTTTGAAAATAGAAACCAAAGTTAAAAATGTCATAGGAATTTCATTAGCAAAGGATTACATATTTAGAAGTTTCACAGGATTGCATGTTAAAAATTCCATTGGATTAACATTGCCATACAAAAGAATGTTAAAATCTTAAGGTTCAGAAAACCAAACCTTAATCGGGTGAGGCTTGAGTGTCGTGTTTTATGATTAATCTTTGATACTATTATTCTTTCGTTTTTAAATTATCAAATATAAAAAAAATTTATAAATGCAAATCTACTTTTATCATATTTAAAAACTAGACAATTACCACAGCTCTTTAGTCTCGACCAAGTTATTAACGATAGCATCGAAAATGGCTTGGAATTTATGTCATCACATTTCAAAAATTTTAAATGTTTATTCCTAATCTTTTCAAACCTGGTTTAAACTCAAACATATTTCATGGAAAGATTTTAAAGATAAGATCATCGATTGTTCAGCACATCGCAGAAAACCATCACCTAATGTATAATATTATAAAAAAAATTCTGCTATTTTATATATTTGTATTAAATGTAATTAAATAATACTGAAATATTATTCTCTTATTTTATCACAAAATTGTAATTTCTGTATTGTGAATGAAGTTTCTAAAACTTCTATTTGCAGCACTACTGCTTAATTAATTATAATAATATATTATGTTGAATAAAAATTATAAGATTAAATTATTTATATTTATTAATTTGTAATAATAAATTTTCGATAATAAGACATTTTTCAATTAATTGTATATTATTATTCAATATTTTTTTCTTTTATAATAAAATTTTAATCTATATTTCTTATACTGTCTAACCTTAGACTTTAAATGCTGCTATAAAGTTCTTCCAATAAATATATTCTTGTATTATAACACTTTTTTTTAATACATTTACGAATTTGCATTCTTATTACTTGTACACAAAGTACGTAAATACTTACTAAAAAAGTTTATCTATAAAAATTGTTTTAATTTAAAATTTTAATTACAGTCTATAGAACTAATTATGTAATTAACTTTGTGGTACTTTGATGAAATAATAATCAATATGGACTTCTTTGCTAATGATTAATAAAGTTTTTTTTCTTTTAAATTTTGAAATGAAGAATTAGTAATCTTGTTATTAATATTTAAAAAATTTATCAATTTGAACATTTGTTGCTATCGAACTTTGAATATATTAAAAAAAACATATAATTACATAAAATTTGCACTTAAAATACATAGAAAACTCCTGTAAATACGTAGAATATGATTGTGAATATATTGAAAATGCATATAATTACATAAAATTTGCCCTTTAAATACATAGGAATCTCCTGTAAATACGTAGAATATGATTGTGATTACATTGAAAATGACTATAAATACATATAAGGTATCTGTAAATACATAGAATTTGCTTGAAAATATATTGAATTTGCCTCAAAATGCATGGATTTTTTAAATATAAATACCCCAAAATGCATAAATATTCAATTTAATTAAATAGAGATTGCCTTATAAAATTCTATGCTCTCATGAATTTCATCTGTCCAATATCTCACCTTATTTGTATCTCACGGTTTAGGATATTTTCGTGCATTGATTTAGGCGGTTCGGCTTCAGTGACCCAGGATCTTAGTTTCGGCTTTCAGCGGCCTTGTATCTCACGGTATCGGTTTTAAGTGACCCGGCATGTAAACAGTCTTGGATCTCAGCGGTCTTATATCTAAGCAAGCTTGAATTTAAGCTGCACCGTATTTATCAGTTTTACATCTCAACATTTTAAATTAAGCCTTTAGTGGACAAAACTATTTTTTTTATTGATTAAACAATTAAATCTTTTCCTCAACATATTCTAAAATATTAAAGGCTCACAATTTTTAAATATAAACTTAGCTAAATGATTCATAATTAATATTTGTTAATTAATTAATATTAAATGTTAAATAATATAAGCTAATGTGAAATTTGTAAGTTTTCATCTTGTTTTATATAAACTTTGTATTTACTTCAAAAACTTCACTGAATTCTGTTATGAAACCAATTAGATTTGCGTGTTTAGGTGTAAATGAATGAATTTTATTTCTTTCATTAAGTTGATCAATAAAACCTTAAATTTGGGTAAAAAATAAACGAATTATATGTTTAAAATTTATTTTGAATATAGAAATATTAATGACATAGTTAAACATAAAGAAGAAATGTGGATTTAGAATTTGGGAATACAGTTTGAAAAAATAAAACTGATAGGTCAAAAATCTGAATTTGCTAAAAAAAAATACAATACAGTGGAATTGTTTCAATAGTGTTAGTTAAATATATTTATTTTATGTAACGCTGTGATAATTATAATTTTAAATTTATATTATGTTTAAAATTATAATGATCTATTTTTTAAGTATTAAATTTTGTGTTTATTTTATTATAGTATAAGTTTTAAATATAATAAGTTTGATTTCATTTTGATAATAAATTTATTGAGTATTCTATTAAATTTACTGTTGCTACCTTTCCCCTGACCAAAACGCAAAGTCAAAAAAATTATCAAAGGGTCCTCACTTTATTTAAATAATCAAGTTTTTCAAATTGTACACTTTCTCAAAGGGGGTGGCTCATTGAATTATATTTGAAAAATATCCCTAAACGCTGAGACTCAGTGCCAAACGCTGAGAAGGGCAACCGTAATTAAATTTGTAAAATGATATAGAAATAACACATATGTTAAATTTAATATTGGATAAAATATATTAATTCGAAATCAATAAGTTTGTTAAAGAAAAATATAAAACCATATTCAATTCTAAGTAGTTAACAATTATTTGAAAAACTGAATCTAAATTCAAAATAAAATTTGGAAACGATCTCGATAAAAATTTTCCATATTTATGTACGTTATTTTTTTGATAAATTTACTAACCCTAAAAATATAAGGATATCTAAACATGAATTTAATAAACACGCGTAAAGATGCTGTTTAAAACGAATTGACAATGTCATATAAAAAAGTCCAAAAAAATGTTCTTGGATTGAAATTTTAAAAAAATAAGTCTTAACTATCGAAGTGTATACATTACTTTTTAAATATGGTCTATTTATTTTGTTCAAATGTGTTTTAACTTCTTATCAAGTAACACATTCAATATTCCTTAAGAAAAATTTAAAGCAAATTTTATATGGTTTTAATAACACAAATTGACCCAGTTTAAATTAAAATTGCTATTAAACTAATTCCATATTCTTATTATCAATTTTCATTTGCATGAATTGACACATGAATTGCATATATATTAAAATTTTTATAATCATAATCGATCTATAAATATTAAGTATATTGAAGCAGAAACCTTGAAATATATTAGCTTAAATACAGTTGCAATATATTATTTTAATGAAATATCTTAAAATATGGATGAATTTAAATATTAACTACAGATCTACCTCGAGGTTATATAGTAATTAAAGGTTAATAATGCAACACGAAACTCAAACCTCAAACGATCAAGGTGTGGCTCTCTGAAACTCAGGCCTTAAGCATAATATTATAAAACGAGCCTCAATCCTTAATTGTACCATTATTTGGCTTTTATTTGTTGAATAAAAATTTTAAAATCGAATCATCCATTCAAAAGTTTTGTGACTTCAACCAAGCCCAGAAATTTATGTCACAGGCTTTATTTGTCAAGCAATGGTAATTATAAATTAAAGATAATTAAATTACAGGAAAATTTTTCATGAAATATATATTAAATTGCATTATATTTCTATTGAATTAATTAAATTGAATTTAATGAATTTTCTAGAACTTTTTTATTAATTAATTATTATGTATAAATTACAATAAAAAAAATTAAAAGTGTTGATGTGATATTTATGTTTATCATAGCTTACATTGGTTGACCCAATTTCTGGCATAGCTTCTTATTGAAACATTACATTATGAATTTCACTTAACAAGTTAATGAATTAATATTTTTCATTAAAATAAGTTTTTTGAAAATTTCAAGCTAACAGCACAATAGAAAAAATTATTATAAAAGTATCAAACTATTACAGCATATTTGATAATGTCTAATTAGTCTTTAAGATGCAAATCATTTAATTAAATTTAATATTAGAAATTGTAGAAATAAACTTAAATAATATTTTTTTAATAGTATTGAGAATTTTCCAGCAATAGTTATTTTTGTTTGAGAAAATCATTTTGCAAAATAAGTTGAAACAATACAAACTGCAGCCACAGTTATATGGAAAACCCGCGCTTGCAATTAAAAACAATTCAAATAGCACTAACAATATTAGTGAACTACTAATGAAAACTAGATAAAAAATCATTTTAGTTTATTATATTAAAAGATTTTTAGTAACTTTGCTTATTTAGTTTGTGAGAAATAAATTTACAAAATTATTTGAATTCTCTGATCCAATAAATTTAATTTATACAATTATTTCTATGAAATATAAAAACAATAATTCAAAAAACATAATATAATGGTGGCTAGAATTTAGACAGATATATTGAAAAATATCTTTAAGTTAAAAAATCAAACAAACACTCAAAGGTAAGATTTCATATGTGATGTGGAATTTTTGATGCATTTGTGATGACTCAATGTAATATCCAAACGAAACATTTGACTGATGCGCCTAAATGTCAAACATTAGGAAATATATCTGAATGTGAAATGTTTGAGTAATCTGTCGGTCCATTCAATATGGAAAAGATAATTCAGGTTAGTTTTGTGAATAATAAAAATGAATATTTTATTAATTATTATTAAAAAAGATTTATTGATTAATATTTATATATTTATGAAAATAAATTTCATAGCAGTGTGCTAATTAGCCTGGATTTGTGACCTCGCTAAGCTGGGTGGATCCGATAAGCTAAAATACGAAGAAAATCATATTTGAGAAACAAAATGGTGGAATAGATTATTTTATATTAATTTTGCTAGAATGGATAATTTACTGTCATTTCTAGTCTATTAAATACAAATAATATGTTTTGAAAGCTTGAAAACATATTATTATATAATATTAAATAATAAACAATAAAATTAAAATACATGTATTGTGCGTATAGATTGAACTTTAAATTATCAAATCTATGTGCGCACAAGTTTGAAGTTACTTATGATATAATGGACTGACTATATTTGATATATGAGTTAAGATACTATGCGTTATTCATATGGGTATAATAAAATTCAGAGAAGTATGAAGAAAAATTCATAATAACTCATACAAATAATTCATAAATAAATTATGTAATATTTAAGTTTTAATTTCAAAATTGTTAAATAGAAATATTTAAATATATACAAACGTTTCTGATCTAATGCAAAAAACAAAATGATAAACTGACGTACAAACTTGAACTTGAAATAAATGAAATCTTAATGCTAGTGCACAAAGTTCTTTAGCCATTATCAAAAATCTCAGACCCCACCTCACACATTTGTAAACGTATAACCGGGTCCCTATAGAAATTTGAAATTTTCAAGACATCCTCCCTCCCCTATGATGGCTCTCAACTGCGAAAGCTTAAGCCCTTATGTAAATAAAAAATTTAATTACCTCTATTTGGCATTTTGTTTCACATTACAAAATGAAATTCTCCAGAATTAACCCAAGTTGATCGTTCACTTCTTTAACAAAAAAACTCTACAGGAAACAAAATTTTTCCATTAGCATTGAGTTCTACAAAATTAAAAAGTTTCATCGTTAACATCTCTAATAATTATATTGTCAAAAAAATTGACTTTCATATTTGAAATTTAATGCGTGTTTAATAATATTATTTAATTTAATAAATTAGTTTAAAATAAATAAAATCATTATTATGCACTATAAATTAAATACTAACATTAATTGGTTAAATTTTATTTAACTATATTATTAAATCTAATTAAATTATAAACAGACCTTTTATACTATTATCAAGAGTATTCAGATTTTCTGCATAATCACTAGGTTACAGAATGTCCCACGAATATTGCCTTTTATTGTTAGCACGAACTTCTAGTTAGCTTTATTAGAAGCGCGTGTCACCATTAGATTTAGAAATACGTACGTAAAATTTAGATAAACGCACGCTTTCAATAATTTAAAATAGCAGTTTGTCTAAAAAATGTCCGGCAGTAATCGTGGGACAGTCTGTATGATTTATAATACAGAGCTAAAATTATTAATATTATAATTTAAAAAAAACAGTATTTCTTACTTTTAAACAATGATATATTAAAATTCATTTTAACTTGATTGAGTTCTTAGTTAAGATTCTTCAGCAGCGATAAATACAATTTTTAAGCCAATACTTTTCAGAGTTTATACAATATGTTTAATAAATATCCACATATGATGTATAAATTGATTACAAGTGCATGTGATAGTCAGTGGTTATATCTTGCACAACTTTTAACTAGAGCACCCATGTTTCACTATTAAAATCTAAGTATAATCACAAATATTATTTGCATCACAATTAGAATTAGTTGTATTTATCACAATATTTATTTAAATTTTTTTATTTATTTTATTAATCAAATAATTAAACAGAATATTTGTTGGGAAAATATCTAAAAATTATTTTAATTAAAATTAAACACCAAGTGAACATACAGCTTATTACAAAACTAATTAGACCCCTTTGGAAGCACGCAGCTCACATATTTATTAATCGATTTTCATGATTTTTTTTTTAAAATAGACAAAAATTCCCCAGACATTTCATATTAAATTTTCACAAATTTATTTCATTGGATAAATATTTTACATGTGATTAAATGAAAATTTTTAAAAATAATTTTAAATAATCAAGTATTTCAATAAAATTAATTTAAAACAAATATCGTGTGTGACCGCCATCTACGGCTCGAACTGCGGCCAATCGTCTAGGCATCGACTCAACTAGATCAATAAAATATTTCCGACCTAATTTTTCAATCATTTCTTAATGAGCCGCAACTAATGCATTCTGTAAATCGGTTTGGCTCTCAATGACAAGTCTTTTAGATCTAACCAATCCTTTCAGCATTGAACCAACATTTTCACAGGGATTTAAATCAGGTGATAAACTAATAAAAAATTAAAATTAAGCAATTATCAAATTAGTATAATATTAATTACGCTGGATGTGGAATCACAATGTCTGCCACTGATTCTATATTGCTGGTGATCCAGTCTTTGACATGGTTTGAGCGATGAACCGGATGTTTATCATGGAGAAGATGGACGTCTCCATTGTCATAATGAGTGGCGATGTAAGGCATTACCTTCTCCTCAAGGAATCTTGCATAAGCTTCTTTGTTCGTACGTTCCAAAACATGGAGTTCCCCCAAACCATGAAAGCTAAAGCTTAAAGAGAATTTAAATAAAAACAAATAAAGTAAAATATAAATTACTTACAACAACACAAATGACACAGTATAGCGCTCTGTGCGAGAGATATGAGCGATATTTTGCTCAGAATATCTGGTGTTGTTTTCTCTCCACACCCATAGTCGACCAGCTGATGCACTTGAAACATGGAACTCATCGATGAAAATGACATTGGCCCAAGTGATGAATGACCAGTCAACCAATTGATTCGAATATTGAAGGCGTTCCTCTTTGTGCCATTCTCTTAGGTGCTCTTTCACAGCCGCGACTCTGCGTCTCACTCCTTTAATAAAGAAATAAAAAATTATAAAACATTTTCAACTAACATTATTCATTTTTGTCACATAGAGTTTGATAGGGACATTCGATTAATAAGGCGGAGTATAAAATGCAAAACATTTGGCTTGAAAATTAGAAGACAGATCTTAAATAATTTCAATAATGCCGGAATTCCGGAACACTAATTTTCAAGAGAGGCAAAACTGTAAAATAATTATTGTATCTAATACATGAATTATGAAAACTCGACCTATTCATTGATTTATTTAGAAAATTTCTTTTTTTTAAATTAAAGCCAGAATTTAAACCCTTCAGTAAAAACACAAATGAATCTTATTTTTCAATTGAATTTACATAAAAATTAAACATATTCCTCAAAAACTTTAAATTTTTTCTCTCTTGATAAGATAAGGAAGGGGGTGGGGGGGTTAGCTAAAAATTCAAGGTTTGTACGGGACTCACAAATGTGTAAATTCAATGTCTTTGTGGTAAACATTGACATAATGAATTAAAATTTACCTGATGATCTTAATCGACGCCTCATGGTTTGATTGGACATCGCGCGAAGACTTTCATTTGTTTGGATGGTCTCAGTTTGTCTCAATTGATTGTAACTATTCCAATTATAAGCCAAAGCTATTTCCCTCAACTGCTCATCATCTGCAGAAGTGCTCACTTTTGGCCTTCCACCCTGTCTCTTGTTTGATAAAAACAGCTCATCATTGTCATCAATTTTTTTCCAATGAGCAAACGTTTCCTTGCTAATGCCTTCAAACACTTATTAATAAATAATGAATAATAAATACAGTACATACCGACGTCTCGCATAACCACCGATGCCTTTTTCCCCATTGCTCTTAATTTTATAAATTTTCGGAATCTAATTTCCCTTTCGTGTTTGAACATCAACCCAGGCATTGTCACAATAATTGAATTTTATTAAATTAATTTCAAACTTTAAAAAATTTTCAAACAGAATTGTCAACAATATTAAATCATTAAATTTAATCAACAAAGTAAACAATGGGCGACACACAAGTTACGTTACTTGTAATATACCATTACATACTAATAAACTAATTTTCAATGAAAAATTGGTTATTTTGCCAATAAAATATTTTTCTGCTTGAGATAAATTTGTGAAAATTTAATATGAAATTTCTGGGGAGTTTTTGTCTTTTTTAAAAAAAAATTGCATGAAAATCGATTCATAAATATGAGAGCTGCGTGCTTTCAAACAGGTCTAATTAGTTTTGTAATAAGCTGTATGTTATTTCATACAAATTTTACTGTACATAATAATTTCTTTATGTACGAGTTAGAAGTTACAAAAGATATAACCGAATTTGCAATAAAATTTAGCCTTTAAATAATTGTAATGATAAAAATGATAGATAAATAATACAATACTTTACAGTTCAGTAGTAATAAAAGTCAGTGTCTGGCGCAGTTTTTCTCATGTTAATCTTATGGTAATACTCTTTATATGAGAATTTTCCTGTGTTAATCCTATGTGATTTTTAACATGCAATCCTATGAGACCACCTAACATCTGAAACTTAGCAATTGATAATCCTGCGATTTAAATAAAATCGAATTCTATCTAGCCAATAGAATTCGAATTTAAAGGTTAAATTAAAACATTAAATAATTTAATAATTTTAATTAATGAAAACTAAATATAATATTGTAATTTATTCATAATGAATGAATACACTTTTTTGTTTTGAGTATGCGGAATAAAGTTCAAAAATAACGTCGTTAAACAATGTTAATAGTACATCCATAAATAATTTCTACGCTATTTTAATATTTTAATAAATTTTATATACATATTTAAATTTGAGCGTAATTAAGGTATTGAAGTATATAATGTGCATTTGAGCATGCACTGTAAACACTGTTATGTTTAAAACGGCTTATAGCATAAGTACTAACAATAAGAATCAAATGACCAAAATAACTAATGAGTTATAGGACTTTGAATATAAAATAGTTTTTAGTCCATATCTTTCAAACCAATTCGAATTTTTTAAAAAATCTTTCATCATTATATTGGTAGTACTAAATATGATTTTTTGAGTAGTTAATTTTTTTTTATAATTTAGTCAATTTCAAAAAATTCGAAAAATGTTAAATTTTTGGTTATCTTTGTATTTGGATTTTTATAGTCTAACTGTGAGAAAATTTTAAAAATGAAGATTTGATAATTGGAAAAGTAATTAGTCTGTCATAACTTATTTCTCATTTAAAATTCTGAACTTTCAAAACTTACAACTAGAGTTAAAATCAACAGATTTTAATTTTTTAAAAATTGTTTCAAACTTACAGTTACAACAGATTTTTCAGAATAAGTGACTAGTTAATAAGTTCACCATTTCCTATATATTGAATAATTGTTAATATTTTTTATAAATTTTTACAAAAACGTTTTGATTAAAAACTTCAAAAATTGAAGCTAATGTTAATAATCTCATAGGATTATTAATTGCTAAGGTTCTTATGTTAGGTGGTCTCATAGGATTTCATGTTAAAAATCCCATAGGATTAACATGGCCATAGACAACCATGTAAAAATGTTCCATAGGATTAACACAGGAAAATTTCCATAGAAAGACTATTACCATAGGATTAACATGAGAAAAACTGTGCCAAACCTTGACTTTTATCACTACTAAACTGTAAAGTATTATTCATCTATCATTTGAATTAAATCATAATAATTTATCGAAATGGAAACTAAACATCTATAAAATAGCTTTCTATTAGATTTAAATTATAAAGTAATTAAATTAATTGAAAATAAAGTGCAGTTTCCTTAAAATTTTAAACATTTAAATGATAAACAAATTAAAATCAAAAATATTTATAAATTTAATA
>JAUJYR010000004.1:0-21516 GCA_033995805.1 Hermannia gibba
TTACAAATCCCTGATCAACATGCGATCGTCGGTTTGTCTCTTTATATCAAATCAATTAATTAATTGTACATTGAGTTTGAATTTAATTATTTAAATGAATTGTGTTTTAGGAAAACTATTTTACTATAAGATTCCGATTTCATCATTACATGACATAAAATATATAAAAATCAGTAAAGCGGGTGAGAATGATAATGCACTTCCGGATTGGATTTACTTCAAAAGAGATTCAAATGAATTGATTGGTATTCCGAATGAGAAAGGAATCAATTTTATTGAAGTTCAGATCAAATACTGTAAGAAATTAATTAATTTGATTAATAAGTTTGAAATTAAATAAACTTTATATAAAAGATGGTAAACAGCAATGGAATGATATATTCGCTCTCGACGTGGGTGATAGTCCTCAGACATCACTACAGCCCGCAGAACAGCTGACAGAAAACCGATGTGTTCTCCGAATTAAGCAGAGCTTTAAAACTATACCAGAAGTTTGGCGTGTTATCAATTCGATAACACCCACCAATTTATTTACTTATAGACAAAATTCTCACAGTTTCGGTGATTGGTTGCAAAAATTTTCAGTGTCTCGTAATAGTGAGGCAGAACTGTTGATCTCATATGACATCGAAAAGTGTGATGCAAACAATTTGCCTGAAGATCGAGATACGGATCAAAATATTAGATCAAAACTTAAAAATTTGGGCTTAGAATCAGATATCGTTCAAATCACGCGCAAACACGTGGATGAAAACGAACTTTTCAATGATATGATAGCTTCAACACAATTGCATTCTGACTTAGATTTTGGGAAACGAAACTATCACTACCGTAGAAATGTGGTCAATGGTATACATCCAACGCCTATTTTAGCTCCTGATTGGATGACTTTGACTACTTCGACAATAATACCATCAACTGATGATTCACAATCTTCAGAACATGATTTACTCTCCAGAGTATTGATACCGTCGATGACATCTCCGACACTATCAATGTCTGCGACACTTTTGCCAGGACTTGAATCAAATCCAGATCTCTTATCTCCGCACCAACACAGACATCTGTCCCACAGTGGCAAATATCACACCCCATTCATCTACACAACACCTGTATTGGTATCACAGATACCAACTATAATCGAAGGCCACGAAGACTTATTTACACCGATTCCGATCACTCACACACCAAGTTTGCGAACTCCACAACTGGCTTCAGATACTATTTTGATTCTTCCGAGTCCTTCAGTTGTTCCTGAAATTACTACAACACAGATCGATGTCACGACTGAAGAGGAAAAGACAACCACAACTTCTGCAGAATTGCCGGACAGAAGCACACCCTCTCCGGTGCCGAACAAAAATCCGTACATCAATAAAAGGATTATAAAACTAACACTGACTGCCGGCAAATACTGGAAATATGTTATTCCTTCCGATACTTTCGTTGACTTCGAAGACGGCGATACCCGAAAACTAAAGCTGACATTTCTTGTGTCTTCTTCGAGCTCTTCTCAAGAACAGCCGCCGACTAATTATTGGATTCAATTCGAACACGAAAACCAATATCTTTATGCTCTGCCCACTGAAGACGATGTTGGCAAACACTTATTCAATTTGGTTGCCGTGGACTCGAGTGGAGCTCACGTGACTGAAACACTTGAAGTTCATGTCCGTCAACATAAGCTCACGCGTGCCTTCACACACATTATGACACTTTCTAATGCTCATTGGGATACTTTCCAGTTCGGGTGTCTGATAGAGGCCACGTCTTCCTTAATGAAGAGAATCGCTATTAGAATATATGGCGATTCCACTATACAAACAATTGCTATTCAAAAGATTGCTAAAAACGAAAAGGATAGCACTTGGTATGGATTTCTTTATAGAAATTTTAATATTTGAGTCAATTTTATGTCTATTTCTTAGGACTATATCTTGGACGAATGACACTCTACCAACTCATCCCTGTCCGAGAGAATCCATACAAGAATTATATGCCAAACTTCATGATCCGAGTAAATTGAATGAGGACTCATCTGCAGAGCCCAGTCGTCTTTTGCGCCAAACAATAGCTCCAGAATTTCGTGTACAACGCGTTCAATTGAATTTCATGGCTAAGAGTGCGTGCGGTAGTTATGAAATTCCAGATATAGACGAAAAGTCAAAGACCAAAGAACTTCCAGTGTTTCGAAATAGAATCGGAAAATTGGGTCCATTCAAAGTGGGCGAAGCGTTTAGATTCAAAATTCCTGAGGACAGTGTGTACTCACCCTCGAGACAAGTGGGGACTCGCGAACTCTCGCTCTCATTACGAGCTTTAGAACCGCCGCAATTGCCTGACTTGATATACTTCGACGCAGAAGAGCAAGAAATATATATTTTAGCGCTTACTTCAGATGAGGCCAAATCATATGAACTGAATTTAATAGCAGAAGACACTGTCAATGGTGGAACAGCTAATGATATCTTCACCATTGAAATTGTCGATGAAATTAAAGACCCGTCGAAGAAACCTATGTTTGAAGTAGTGATCAATCTATTGGGTCCACACGGAGTCGACGACTTCACAGTTAAAGACAAAGTAGAGGTTATTTATCACATATCATCAGACATTCTTAGTGATGGCGACGCCAGTGCTGTCGAAATATTAAGCGTTGAGAAGTTTGAATACGACGGACTCATTCGGGCTTCGGATGATTCCGACACTAATTATTTAGACGCAGAACCGATTGGTAGCAATGAATTGGACACAAATAGGCAAAGAAGGAATCATAGACACAAACATCGAGAAACAGCACCAAAGCATAGACACGCCAGAGATACTAATTCCCAATATTATTATGAATACAAGTGGACCAATAGAACTATTACCGGTCATGACAAGTGTCCCAAAGAGATCATTGATCGCGATGTTTACAAACGTATTTTTGAAAGAGATTACGATAGTCTCAAACAACTCAAAGAAATATTTCTTCCCGGATATGAACTGATTAATGTGGAGTTCGAACCATTAGGCGATTGTGTGAATTACTTGAATCACAAAGTGATGGGTCCGCGTCCTATTGCCGTCACCAGTCCTCCGACCACTGTTTCGATCCCAACTCAGCCCACCTCTAGAGAAGACGAAGAACTTGGAAACGCCATCGAAGATATCGATGAGTCGAACGAATTCTTATTGACAACTATTATTCCTCCGGTTGCTATTTTGATTGCACTCATATTTGCAGCTATAGTTGGCTGTTGTTTTCACAGAGCAAACAAACGAAGGAAAAGTGTTGAGATCTCAACACGAATTCCCGGAGATAACAGTCTCAGTGAACGCGAAGCCTTTCTACAAAAAGGCAGAATTCCTATAATATTTGAATTTGAACAACAACAGCAACAACAACATGTCTCACCTCAGCAGCAACCGCAACAACAATATAACCCAATTACACCCGTAATTATGCCGCCCTCTCAGCAACAACAGCAGCAACAAATTCCACCCCAACAGGTCTGTTGAATAAATGATATAAATATGTGATAATATAAATGTTTGATGTCTTAATAGATGACACCTTTACGACAACTGAATTCTAAGCAAACATATCAACCACTTTCTCAGTCGGGTTCACAGATGCGAAGACAACCTCCACCTTATTATAAATAGAAAGTAAATGAATGTGTCGTGCCTTCTATGCAACAAAAACTATGGACTAGAACTACAATTTTTACATGTTATCACAGTTTTTGTTGTTTTGTATGCATTTAATATTTGGAAAAATGATATGATAGTGAAATAATATAAGAAATCAATTGACACGTCTGTTAATGATGAGGTCGTTTCGCAATTCGGCACTTATTATCATTATTAAGATATAACAAAACAAATGCCAATTATTTGTAGTGAATTTTTATTTTGTGTGCCTTTTTTGGTTGATATATAATGTGTGCTAAACCTTGATTATTAATCGTGTATTTGGTATCAAATTAAATAACTTCCTATAATTTAAATTAATATACTATAAAACCTAAAATATACCAAAATTTTATTATTTGATACAAACTTTATTTTTGACTATTATTATCATGTATTTAAAGACTAAATTGTATTATAAACATGTATGTACTCCTAATTTAAACCATCGTATTATAGGATCACTAATAGCGCAATAATCAATTTTAATATAACTTTTTAAACAAACAATACTAAAATGCATACGTTTTATCATTTTATATTAATTTTTAATATATTATTTATTATTTACTTAATAATAATTAATTTTTATGTAACGGTTATTACCAATGAATTCAACAGTTCTCACAGAATTCACAATTCAGGACTGATACTAATAAATCATATTTGACAAAAAATTAGTGTTATATCAAATAAATCACTTCAAGGCTTAAGCTTTTGTTGTGTCGGATGTCCTCAACTTATTTATCAAGTCATTTGTGATTTTCTATTCAATTCAATTATGGTTTAATTACTGATTTGTATTGTATAATAGAATTAGACCAATAAAATCACTCATTAATGACCAATTCATCATTCACTTCATTTAACTAATTATCAGTTTTGGCTTTATTTTCAAGTTTTAAACATTTTCTTCTTTATTCTGAGGATCAAAATAGTTTCAAGTCTGGAGAAGCTTAGGTATCGACAGGTTGGCAACACTGATTATATAACAAACTATTATTTCAATGTGTCTGATAGGTTCTTATGTATGCACCAATATTCAGCCAATTGAGACAAACATTTCAAATAAGATTTTGATAAAAAAATGAACTCTCGTTTTGAACACATTTATTCAATTTTTTAAACATTGATAGAAATGAAAAAATAGTGGGGGAATCAGAGAAAAGAAATAAAAATTATTTGCCAATCGAAGTGAAGGTGATATTTAGTGAAGAGTTTGATCTGCTTGAGAAACATATGCTAACACTTTAGAAATGGGGTTTATTTTTAGAAAGCATGACAAAAAACTATTCAAGCGTTTCAATTTGCCAAACGAGAGAAATTAGAGGACATCAGCGGACTATAATTGCAATGACTTAATGCTTGTCTTAAAAAATTTTCTGTAAAACAATTATAAAACTTGTTTTGCCATCAATTTGTTCAACACTCTTATTTAGTATATAAACAAAATGAACCCATACACTGAACTGATGACCATTTTATTTGAAAAATATTCAATTCATAGCAGTGTTTGGATAGAGTGCAAGGCATGTAATCGTGATTTAGTAGTAGTTGCGTGTAAAGCAATAAGTCATCAGTGCTGGCTCTGGTGCTAAAAAATCCCGAGCGACACATGTACTGTACTATTCTAAGAAATCAACCTGAAAAACACAGCCAATGTTTCACACAGTAAATTGGATCTAAAGTCTATGATATTTCAGGTTGATATAAGGCTATCACTAATATAATAGCATGCAAGTTGCAGCAAAAAATAAATTAAAAAACTATTCTTACTTACTTGGATTGAATCGATTAAAAAAGGGAAACACATTGTAACCAAATACCAATGGGAAAGGATCATTGCAGGACTCATAATAAAAAAGAAAATGCGAATGAGGGAGAAATTAATGGCTAACATAGAAAATAAAATAATGAAGAAAATACTGAAATAAATTATGTTACAATAGCTATACTTTTTATAGCAAATGACGTGCCATTTTCTTATTAATATTAATAGTAATGAAATGATATCATATACAAAAAAATAAATCAATTGATCATAACGGGTACGAAATATATATGTATATAAACGAAGTGAACTGAATGATAATAATAATGAGAATAAAAAATAAATGACAAAATATAATTCTGGTTTCTTATTTATCTTATTTTATAGTTGCATCCAAATTTCTTAATATTTTAGGTTATTCATTACAAATACATTTATAATATAATAATAATCATATTGTATTATACAAAAAAAAAATTTAAATTATAATATGAGAAATAATAAAAGCTTAAAATTATTACAATTAATTTTTTGACAAAAAATGTTTTCTGTTTTGAGTCTCAGTTGAGTGCTTTTTTCAATTTTTAAAAATTACAATTTTTGCTTGAATTTAAAGTTCTATATATAAAAATGCACAGGAAATGTCAAAAACACAAAAAACTTAAAATTATATAAAAATTATAGAAAATAATGATAAAAATTATTATTTTTTGATAAAGAAAAGGCTCTCAATTCTCGTAACACAACATAATTTTTTTAATTTAATATAATATATATAGTGGTTTACAATGTAGCAAAATTACAAAAAAATTAGACAATATAAATATGATAATAATTGAGAACGAAGGGGAGATGCAAAATGCAAAAATGAGGATTGGATTGGATCGGATCCGGGACACAAAATAATATATACAATAAATATAATAAATACTATCAAGAAATAGCTTTTAGTAAAGAGTCGTTGTCTGGTTGGTTGGTTTGGGCTCTCTTTGATTCTTAATATGTTCACAACAATCAAACATTACAAACCACACAAAACCAATTTAATGGACACAAACGTAAACGTAACTGCATTACAGTATTACAGCATTATTTTAGATACAAAACAGTATTCAAGACAATCGAAGAAAAAATAGAGAGAAAAATAAGAGAAAAGGAGAGGGCATCCACTCAAACAAATAACATAACAACTCACACACATGTATACTAAACAAAAACATATACAGTATTGCATGCAATAGAATTTCATTCATATCTTGAATTTATCCACATTCACCACATCCGGGAATAAACTCAGATACAAGCAAATCAAGCGGTCGACAAATTATCTTTAAACAGTTTTTTGTTGTGGAATAGAATAAAAGGATGAAAAGAATCAACACTACAACAGAAATAAGAATAAGAATAAGCAGCAGAAAAGCATATATTGAATGGAATACATGGTTAGCATGTTTAGGCACAATCTTATAACCAGTATGTTCTCATATCTCTGGCATACACTGTACAGCACTCATCACTTGGTATGGCATTGCAATAGATGTTAAACTTTAATATATGAAAGGCCAGTAACCATGTGTGTGGCATTCAATCTGTAGTGGTTCGCAAATTGTGAACCACAATCAGACTCAACAGACAGTATTACTCAACCCAAACACTATTTACACTAAAAGAAGCCCTTTCTATTCATTTGGAAAGTTATGATACTATTGTGTTGTATTTTTAGTGGCCATTACTGGTGGTCCACGTTTTTAATCATTTATTGTAAAAGTTTGTAATTGAAAAAGAAAAGTAAAATATTATTTTATAGTCAAAATATCAGACATTTCAATAATACTGTAATTAAGGATAAAGTGGGAGTTTTCTGAATAAATAATAGTCTGGACCCGACCGTCAGTCATATTGGATGTTATGAATCACACAAAAACAGTTTGCATCCCCCGCTTTACGAGCCTTCTCTCTCACAGAACATCATTTCATTTTCATGTAATTAACTTTTAGGACTACAACTATTGTAAGTCATAGTTTTGGAAATATCGCAGCAGTAAATATTAAAATTTTTTAAAAATTACAATTGAAATGTTTTTGAGGGTAACAATAATTTCTCATGGAATTTCTTAGAATATGTATGTATTAAACTTAGTTGTATTACAATTTTTTCAACTTTAGATAATAAAAGACAAGGCCGGATACACATTAATGATTAGTACATTTTGAGAGAAATTCTTTTTTATAGGAGACTTAATTTTAAAGTGTAGGAACTTTTTTCTAATTGAAAAAAATTTTGAAGGCTATAAATACTAGTATAGTAAAGTTGAAGGAACCAGAATATGTCGAAATATTATCATTATCTCATCAGAAATCTTTATCTGAGAATTTCGATCTTTTCTTTAGGAATTTTTTATATAATTTTTTTTCTATATATAGAGAATTTTGAAAAATCCTAATTTATATCTAAAACTTTTTAAAAAATCTTTTTGCTCATTATGGTTATAATGTATAGTGTAATGAATTCAGTGGTCTTATGTTATCAATTAGGGTTTTTCTTAAATAACAATAAATAGAGATATAATTTACTCATTAGATAATAATGTTGTTAACGATGCAACTCAACTATTCAAAAGCATTCCTTAATTGTATCAATAGATTAAAATTAATTAATTAATTAAAAAAAACTTAATGAAAAGCTTAATTTGATGAGAAAAAATACATGGAGAATAAACTTAATTATTATACAAATGCTATTATAATATACACACTGAAAGGTAATCTTAATGGAAAAAATTAATTATTATGGCTTTTCCTAATACAATAATAATAATTATAATATACTGTACAAGATCTGAGCGATTTCACCAAATTTTGGTTTTTTATACTTATTATAAATGCAAAAAATTGTCTTTTAATACAATTTAACAATTTTTTAATCAATAATTCATCGAATAATAAAGTAAAAGTTAACTAAAAAAATCAAAAAAATGATTTAATACTAAAAATAGAGTGCAAAATAGATGCTTTGATGTCGTATAATATATCCTAAACACTCAAATTTATTTGTGGTTTTACACATCTTTTTCTCTATTATTTTTCAAATTCAATTTATTTCACATTATTTTGTAACACTTTGTGTAATAGGAACTATAATAAGAGAAAAAAAATAATAATATGAGTCTTCTATTACAACATTAATAGTAAAATAAAATAAAAAATTCGTAATTCGCTAAAAAATATATGAAACATATCTTTTTTAAATACTGTGAAATAGAAAACACTGATAGGAGAGAATCTCATGATTACTCAATTAAGAAAAGATTTTGCTGTGATTTGAATATTAATTAAAGCGCTTATATTTAGTTTTACACCAATAATCAGGTACATTATGATAAATTAGATCTTATTCCTACCTGCTGTCGATGCTGTGCCGCTGCCATACATGGAAGGGTGGAGGAAAGCGGCCGCACCCGCAGCCGCATAATACCCCTGAAGGCCTGGGTAGACTCCATATGGAAATAGGTTTGAACTGTCACTACCAGTTTCAGCTGTGTTCGCGACCCCACCACTATTGCTGTTCGTATTGCTATCTTTATTGTTGACAATATTTGATGCGGCGGTTGATATCTTGTCCGAGGATTTTGGTGTCACTGAAATCTGTTCGTTACAGTTCTTAAGATTTCCGCCATTGACTGCTACATCAGATAGGGATAATCCTGGAGGTAATCCTGCCAAACCCATGAGCTGCAACTGTTGCATTAGATTTGTCGCTGATTTCGATCGATTTTCTATTGATTCTGTATTATTCTCATTGATTGTGCTTTGAATGCTATTATTATTGTTAAGGCCTGTTATTGATGTTGGAATGACTGGAAGCATATTTCCAGATGCGATTGGATAATCACTACTGTTATCGTCCTGACCCTCGATCAACTTCTTCACACTATCGATATGGATCTTCAGATTTTCGATATGTTTTTTAGAGAACAAGTGGTCTTGCATTGATGTCGACGAGAATTTTAGGTTATATTTGATATTACATATCTTGCATTCTTCTATTGGTTTTACATTAGTTTCTAATTCTTGACCAAATGCTTTTGCAAACGCGAGTTTAGCTTTTTTCTCTTTCGCGCGTGCGTTTTGAAACCATACCTGAACAACACGTTTTGGAAGACCGACTTCTCGACCCAGACATTCGCATTCGGCCATTGACGGAGTCTTATAATCAGCAAATATTGATTTCATTACTTTAAGCATAACTGTTGTCATTTGGGTTCTGAATCTTTTGCTTGAATTCGAAGGAGTGTTTGGTCCCGAACCAGCATTTCTAATAGCATTCATCGCAGAAGCAGTTGATGATGTCGTCGATCCCGGTGCTGGAGAGGCCGGATTCGAGTCATGAGACAAGTAGTAATAGGTATCCAATTCCAGGTCATCGGATGAATCAGATACATCTCCATCAGAACGAGTGTCATCGAAACCTTCGTCATCATTAGTAGAAAACCTCAGGGGTTGTGACAGATCAACAGGCTTTGAAAGATCGAGTGGGGTGTCACCGGTCAGACGACTGGCATCAAAAGCAGCTTTCATTTTAAGACTGAGATCTGCTGGAAGACCACTAGCACTTCCATCTTTTCCGGGAAGATTCAGTTCATCCAAATATTTTTTGAGCGAGTCTTCATAATAGCGTTTCATTGTTGTGTGCAATGCCTCGGCTGAAATACTGGCTGAGTTGATATTCTTCTGGAACTCGTCATTAGCTGCTGGCGGCGAAGCAGCATCGGTCAGATCTGAAGGGTCGCCATCAGGAAGAGCATCGATATTGATATCACCCTTAGTGTATTGATCGGCATGACGTGTGGCTAAATGTGATTCCAGAGCAGATCGCGCTTTGAATAATGCACGACAAAAAGGACATCTTTTATGAATGACCTGTTGATGGGCTCTAAACTGTCCCTTTCGTTCTCTCGCTCGAGTGTTTTGAAACCAGACCTGAACGACACGCTTTTTGAGTCCGACTTCTTTTGCTATGCTTTCTAACATTTTTCTACTGGGATTTGACTCAATCTGATATTTTTGGTAGAGATAATCTAATTGTTCCGGTAATATAGTAGTGCGAAGTCTCTTATCTCTGGGTTGTTCGTTGGCATTTCCAACACCACTGAGTGAGTCGTAATCGTGTGAATCTTCATCTTCCGGTAGTTTCCGTTTAACAGATTGTTGTTGTGGTGTTTGTTGAAGTTGAGCTGTTTGTTGAAGTTGTTGTGTTTGTTGGAGTTGCTGTAGTGATATCGATAATGGGTTCACAGAATTAGGTGATTGAGAAGGGTTTGTTTGCGGGCTGTGCTGTGCTTCGAATTGTAATATACCGAATGGTGACGCTGGCGGGTAATTGGGAAACAGGTTAGGATTCATCATATGAACCAATTGGTGTTCACGCCATAGATCATAACGATTGAAAACTAAACTGCATTTATCACAGCGATAGACATTTGCCTGTTGTTGGGATTGTGGCTGTGATTGTGACTGTTGTGGAATCGATTTGTCAGGTGTTGCAGATGTACGACCACTGTCTATGGGTGTTGGTGTAGTCGAAGGTGCCTCACGACTGACCCCTGGAGAAGTTGATTGAGCGCGTGATTCAGCAGCTGCTCTGATTTGTGCAGCCAAAGGGTTTTCATCTTTAAAACACGCACTTTTCTGATGTTTGATGAGTTCGTAATATCGTTGGAAGACTTGCATACATTTCTTGCACTGATAGTTGAGACCGGGTGTACGTTGAAAACGACCGGATCCGTCATCTTCTTGAGGAACTTGTGGCTGATTTTCATAGACTTTTCGAGCCTTTTGTCTTGCATTTTGAAACCAAACAACAATAACACGAGGACTCAAATTGAGCAATTTGGACAAGTATTCTAAATCATCATCTTTTGGATATGCATTCGATTCAAAGAACTCTTGGAGTACTTTTATTTGGTAATCAGTAAAGCGTGTTCTGTTAGCTCTTTTACCAGAAGACGAGCCAGCATTTGAATTATTACCATTTCCTGAATTGTTCGGTGTGTTTGGGTTAGAGTTAGACTGGGCTGACATTTGAGATCTATGGGCTGCGTCCAGAGCTAATTGAAGCGGACCCGAACCCAGTGGAGGTCCGAGTGAAGCCGCAAATCCCGGCAGACCTGCGAATAGTGAGGCAGCGCTCGTGTCTGCAGCTGATTGAGAACTCATTGATGATTCGGAAGTGTGAGGACTGTTAGCATTGAGCATAGCTTTGGTCAATTCATATTCGTGTTGTTGCTGTTGTTGGAGCTGAATTTGTTGATGAAGTTGTGACTGTTGCTTCTGAAGTTGCATTATATGGTTTTCAAACTTTTCCTGTTCTTTCTGAATATTGATTTCTCTTTTCTTTGCCTCACTCATGTCGTCATCAGAAGTGGCATAGTCTGTATCTTTGGTCGAAGACGAAGATTTCATATCCGGAGGAGCATTACTGACCCATTTATCAGGTTCACACTCGACTGCAATATCTTTGCTTTCAGATTCAGTTTCTTTTTTAATATCACTTAAGCTCAAAACTTTTGTTTCACCAGTTTTTTCATATTCCTCGAGATTAAGGAAGGTCGACGGGGGGTTATTAAAGTTGTAAGGTGAATCTTTGTTTCTCTGCCTCTCTTTGAATAATGTATTTCTAAACCAATGCTTAATCACTTTCATAGGTAGTCCTGATTTTTCAGACATTTCTAGCAATTGTTCTTCAGTCGGGGAGTTATTTATATCGAAATACTGTCTTAAAACCTTCAACTGCTCGTCACTTATTCTAGTTCTGGCTCTCTTTTGCTGTTGAGCAGCATTCAGTTGTTGCTGTTGTTGTTGCATTAGTTTTTGTTGAGCAGCAAAAAAGTTTTGATCGCTATTCATTGCGGCTGAGTTTGCAGGCGAGGCGGCCGCAGGATTGCCCATCGCTGCTGCGGCTGAGGGATGATTGAAAGCCGCTGCCATCATAGGATCGAGATGTGGGGCCATCATAACGGGTATGAGAGGTGGGTGAAGACCCATAGCGGCTGCTGCAGCAAAAGGCATATTCATGGCTGCATTCATATTCATGCCTAAAGGCATGCCCATCCCCGCCAAACCCATACTCATTAATAACTGACTAAACTGAAGATGTGCCGCCATTTGGTTGGCCGCTGCCATATCTGCCTGTGCTGTATTGGCATTGTTATTAGCAATATTGTTGGGCATGGAAATCGGTGGAGTACTTGCTGGTCCGGCATTACTGCCTGCGGGTAATTGTGATGATTCAGTGGTGTTGACTGAAATATGATCGGGTGAGTCGTTATTTTCATCTTCAATCATACATTTACGGTCGTATTCACAGCGATAGTCGTCAGCAAATGTCTCGACGACTTGGATTGGGACCACATCTCTGTGTATTTCTTCTCTGTGAGCTTTGAGAACCAAAATTGATGAGAATTCTTTGTGACATCGTTCGCATTTGGATCGATTTATTTCTGGCAGATTATTGCTTACATCCTCTTTCTTGGTTTCCAATTCCTTATTCTCACCTTTCTTTACAGTATCAGTGCTTGTAATAGCAGTGGAATTGTCTTTATTCTCTATAAGAGGATTCGAGTTTACATCTGTTTCTTTCTTAACATCTTGTTGTGACTGATCTTTCTTAACGCGTTTCTGATGGCATTCATTGAATTGCATGACTATTTCGAAACCCCAGGTTTCGAGTAAGTGTTTATAGAGCGGTGGTTTACTTCGACAGACGGGAGCATAACTGGAGAATTTAGGAGTTCTTATGTTTGTATTATTCAACTGATTCCCTGCTTGTGATTGAGCATTAGATTGTTGTTCATTCGGTTGTGGTGATTGACTTCTAATTTGATTAATAGAAGACTGTTTATTGATATTTGACGATACATTATTTGGAAGAGTGAAGAGACAACACAACTGCTGATGTTGTAATTGTGCTTCTTGTGAAATAAAAGCAGATCCACATCTTTGGCACGTGAATGGTGACGGACCTAATAATAGATTTTGCGCACCATTACTGGTAGCAATAGCTAGATTGAGTGCTGCCTGTTGGAAAGCAGCTTGTTGTGCCTGTGCCTGTTGTTGGTCTGTCAGACACATCAGATTGTCCTGGAATTTAGGTGTTGACGAAGGTGACGGTGTCATTGGTCTATTCATATCACCACTAATTTTTGGCGGAGAATTAGTGACAGTTGCAGAGGGAATGTTGGAGATTGGAGTGGTCACTGTTACCGCAGTCTCACTGGTGTTGTCTGGTCTTTCGATCAGAGGGACACTCAGGTCTATCTGACCAGTGAGAGCCAGCTCGTGCAGTTTGGATGCTCTGGTTTGGTGCAGTACTGATCTCACGTGAATGTCTAAAGTTGTTCCCAAATTATAAGCAACTTTGCATATATTGCATCGGTAGGGCTTCTTCTCTAAATCATTGTTATTTATATTTTGGTTATTGTTTGCTATTTGTAACGCTGTCATCACTGATGAGCTCTCAGTTGAGGGACTTGTGCTCACTGAAGAAATATTATTATTATTAGTAATATTACTGTTCGTGACTGTCGTTAATGTTTGAGTGTTAGTCTGATTTCCAGAAGTGCTGTTTTCTTTCATACTCTGCTTCAGTTTGTGTAAATGCGAGACAGAGTTGTAGTGAACTAATAAAATATTTTTTTGAGTGAAAGACTCTTTGCAAATGTCACACTTATACGGACGATTCGGATCCAAGTATTTTTCCATCGGATAACTCAACTTTTCGCCCTTTCTATGCAAAAGTGTCTTGTTATGTGAGGTGAGATAGCTTTGTCTGGTAAATGCAACTTTACAGCGATGACATTTGTACTTTCGAGTCGGATCGTTATAACTGTCTTCTGCTACAGATTGTGAGTTTAGGTAATCTTCGAGAGAATTTGTCTGATGATTGATTCCAATGTTAGCCGAATCACAAGCCATCTCTTCATCAGCTAAATCTTCATTGAAACCAACATTAGTATTACCCATAACTAAATCCATAGCTTCCTCGTCAGCTGCGATTCCATCAAATCTTGTCGATTCTTTTTTGAGTAATTCGGTAGTTGAAGGGTCGAGAATTCCTCCACCATTTCGACCGCTCAATAGTAAAGGATTATTGACTAAACTGGATCTGTATTGTTCTAATTCTTCTTCACTCATTTCGGAATGACTGCTCTCAACGTGTTTTTGTAGGGCTTCAACAGATCTGAAGCTTCGCCCACACAAAACACACTGTGTGGCCGCTCTTATTAAATGGTATTGAGAATGAATTTGTAATTTCTCAATAGTTTTAAATGCAAGACTACATTGAGAACATCGATATTTGTAAACGTGTCGGTCAGAAACAGCTGCTCCAGAAATTTTGTTAGTCTTAAGCGCGTGTTGTTCTTTGAAATGCATTTGAGTAGCGCTTATTGTTTTGAAAAACTGACCGCAACCAGATTTCCAACATTGATACCCACCATTACTTAATGGCGAAGCATTTTTCGAGTTAATGATTGGTTCAGTTTGTTTGAGATGGTTTTCACTGGTCATATGAGTAAACAACTCATCAATATTGAGAAACAATTTGGGACAACCGGGACATTGCATGTTTTCTGAGTGAACTCCAGGTTCAAAGAGCTCGTCATCGCATAGTTTGGAACCACTATCACCGGAACAATCACTTTTACCACAGTCGACGTCCATTTCTCTTTGTTCTGATTTAGAATCCAATGAATCTTCATTAGGAGACCAAAGCGGGGAATTTTGTTCAACATTTTTAGTTTGTTTTGCGTCAACTAATAAATCAGTGGCATTTACTAATAGCATAAGTCTTTGTACGCCTTCTTTAGTTACGTTATGAATGTCTATCAAATGTGTTTCTAATTTTTGTTTTTCTTTGAACCCTTCCTGACATAGAGGACAGAGCATTGTTTGTTGTACTGTATGTACGGCCGCACTCGTGGTCGTGGCCGGTGGTGTAACTGAATCACTGCGCTGTTGCTGTTGTTTGGAATGTGTGGAAACGATATGCATTTGTATTCTAACCTCTGAAGTGTGGGTATAATTACAATACGGACAGAAGTGTAACTGTTCTGTCGAATTTGAATCAGAATTCATTTTGATGGCCAGTTGTGCGGCAGCCGTCTGTTCCATGAGAGCGTTCTTTAGCATCGAATCACTGCTTGACTCGAGAACTGCTCCCAATGGTGGGGAACCAGAAATATCATCGTTTGAATTATTATCTGTATTAAGTGGTTAAGAAAAAAAAGTTGACGCAAAGTTATTTCTGATCGATTTGTTAGTATCATATTTGTGTGAATAAATATATGGCATACATATATGGATGAATTTAAAGATATCATCAATTTTTCTAATTCTAAATCATTTTCAGGGCGTTTGAGATTTTTATTTTTATTAAATTTATTATTTATATATAGATATATAGCGCGTATATAAAATTTAGTTTGATCTCTATTTAATTTGACAAAATATTCGAAAAACTTTTGTCATAATAAAAATCCAATTGCATGAGAAGCTTATGTCAACATAAAGATAAGGCTCAGCTTAGGTTATGATAGGCTCTGAAATTTCATAGTTTATATTTCATGCATTGGAATCAACACTATTTTTTTGATTGCCTTATTTTTTGTTAGCGTTTGTTAGTATGCAAAAGATAACATATTCTTGATTCAAGAATTTTATACTATAACAGATAACATGACTTAAAAAATAAATAAATAAATAAAATCAAATAAATTTACTCTTTTTTTAAAGCAATGAAATTCAGACAAGTTTTTATAACCTGATAAAATACGAGATGTTTTTGATAAATAAGTTAAAGGCATGAAAATATTTTTGTTTTTCTCAATAGAAAAAAATTTGGTAATCATTTCATTTATGATAGCAAGCGATGTCAGTATATAAATAACTTTTTAACCGATTATCTTAAACATTGTGCGTAAAGCAAGAAAAAACTTAATTAAAAAAGATTTCTTTTTCATTCATACCATTTTCGAAAATGATTTTTTCTTTGGCATTCAATTCTTTAACTTGAAATAATTCTCTAATTTCCTCCTCAGAGTCCTTCATTCCCATAGAACCCGATTGTTGTTGTTTGAGTTGTCTCAGGTTTTCGTTGCGTAAATGTTTAATTGAATTGATGTGTTGAACGAGTGATATTTTAGTACGTGATGGATGTTGACAAAGGGCACAAAAGTAGTACTTCATTCCTCCGCTTTTGACCAGAGTTTCAGCCAATTGTAAGTGAAGGAACACTCGAGAGCAGGCATCGTGTCGATGGTTTGCGGTGTGAAGTTGTAACTTATGAATTGAATTTGTATAATAATCACAAACATTACACCTCACTTGTACTGGATTTGAAACATTCACATATTTAAGCTTCCATTCAGCCTGAGTTCCACCTTCTTTAATATGATTTACATGTTGTAATCGCTGCAAATGCTTATCTGTTTTGCAATGCAATTGAAAGTTTGCTTTAAGATTAGTTTTATAGGAACACAATTTGCAAATATAACTTCCGCCGACAGCCATCAGGACTTCATCCTCGCGCAGACGAGTTCGGTCACTCTGGATGTGTTGACTTAAGCCTTCTATAGAATCACTTGAATATATGCCACAAACACAACATTGAAACAAACGACAGGCATCATCATAAGGAACATTGTGTAAGCCCAGTGATGGGTCCGGATGTTCGATATCATACGTCGGTTGTGAACCCATGTTATTATTGAGCCGATTCACAGGCAAAGCAACTTTGCCTGTAGGGGTCGATGATGTCTGTTGTTGTTGCTGTTGTTGTTGTTGCTGCTGCTGTTGTTGTTGCATCATTGCAGCTGCCATTGCTCTTTGTTGTTGTTGCTGACTCGCCATCATTAGCAATGCGTGATTGTAAGCCATGTCAGCCAGAGCTGCTTCAGGTTGTAGATTATCTTGAGGTCCGGGTTGTCCTGATGTAAGACCAGCCGCAGTGGCGAACAGTCCGGGATGGAATTGGAACAGTTGTTCTGGACTTAAGATTCCTGCCTGTTGTAGTGCTGACAACTGCTGCATATGAGTGACATTTTGCTTGAGTACCATCAGGTTGTGGGTATGTTTTTCACTTGTCATATGAATCCTAAGATTTCTGGCCACATTGGTTTCATAGTTGCAGACATCACACCTCCAGGTTGCCTTTTGCTTAGGTTGGTTGCCTGTCGGTGTAGGACATGCCGGAACTGTTTGTTGCGTTTTTAATGGCTTGATATCAGGGACTGCTGATGTGGGTGCGGGTGAGGTGACCATCGCTGCAGTAGCTGTGGTAGTCGTAGGAACATTGGTAGTTGACTGGACACCTGTCGCAGATGCAGCCACTGCTGCCGCTAACGCTTGCGATTGCAAAAGATGCTCAGATGGTATGTTACCGTTTTGCAACTCTTGAACATTGTTTATATGCTTATCTGATTGCATATGAATACTCAAATTGCCTTTAGTTGTGGTGGAATAGTTGCAAACCTCACATCTATAAGGTTTGTAACCACAAGTATAAGTCTCGCCGCGGGCCAGTCTCGGGTGCGGTTGATTTGCTAAACAGTAAATGCAATTCATTTCGTTTTCTGGATGTTTTTCCTTCATATGTATCTCAAGTGTTTCCTGATATTTGTAATGCCAGTTACATTTGGGACATTTGAGTGTTTTGCACGAGTTGCGCGAGTGCATCATAGTCATGTGACCCCCTAGAGATCGCGATGAACCCAATATTAGATCACATTTAGGACACTCAACACCATTGGTCTTACCGTCCGGATGTTGAGAGCACATGAATGGCGAAGCATTGGTGGGTGTCATCGATGTCGGGCTCGGAGATGAATGATATTGTTGTAATGGTGTGGTCGATGCGATCGGACTCTTAGGTGACGCTGCAGACTGTGTTAATGTTTTCGATGGCGATGGCGATCGTTGATGAATCTGTTGATGAGATGCAACTATTTGTGACATTTGTTCAATTTGTTGTTGTTGTGCTGCCGCAGCCGCGGCTTTCGCTATTTTCTCCAGATTTGCCAAATCTGCCAATTCTGGCGCAAACGAGTTGTCAGCATCAGGTGTTTCTCTAGAGCTGGCAGTTGTGGCCAAATTGTCTGTTTGGTCGTAATGACGGTCATCACCATTCTTTGGCAGAACAAAGCTTAAAGCGTTTGAATGAGATTCACATTGTTTAATGTCCAATGTGGAAGTGACTGGACTGGTGATGGCAGATGAGACCATTGTTGTGCTGCTCGTAGTGTTGGTCAGAGTAGTGGTGTTAGTATTGCACCCATGGAGCTGTTGTGATGTGACCATTGATGGGACACCACTACTACTAATATTACAAGCATTGGTACTGCTAGTTGAGGAACTTGGACATGAGCTTTGCCTTATGGCAGCCGCAGCTGCCACGTGAGCCGCCAAAAAACGTTGTTGTGCTTCGAACTGTTGCTGCACTTGTGCTTGCATTTCATTCGGTGAACACAATGCTGGAGCGCGTTGTTTGGGCTCAAGAAACGACAGCAATGGTTGCTTGTCTTTACCGACACCTTGAATGATAGCTGACGTGTTTTTATGTGAAAGAACACGTTTCTCTTCTTCATTGAGAGAGATGTTGTGTTCACCGAATGCGTGAGCAACAAATGATTTGGCGTAACCGAATGATAGTTTACATATAAAGCACATAAGAATAGGTTTGACGGGCACTGTTGTACAACTACTCGCACTATTAGCTGCTGAACTTTCTGAATAATTGATAGCATTCGATCTGATAGTGTTATTGTTGTCCTTTTCGGTAAGATTTGTTGCACTGAAATCTGATTCATTGGTTTGATCGGACACTTCCTTATTAGAGGACATGTTGTCTCTGAGAGTGAAAACCCTGTAGCTGTGCATAACTGGTACTTCAGGAACTTTATTCTCTTGTAGAAGGTTTTGGTAGGCTTGACCATAGAGAGCACTGTATAACGCGGCCGCTGAGCTCCGAGATATATGAAAGGCTGAAACCACTTGTGGAAAAACAACATTACTTCGACCATAAGGTGGTGTCATTCCTCGCGCATCAATAATACTGCCTTCTTGACTGATCTCTGCCTCAACA
Organism: Hermannia gibba; assembly: GCA_033995805.1. Lineage (NCBI taxonomy): Eukaryota > Metazoa > Arthropoda > Arachnida > Sarcoptiformes > Hermanniidae > Hermannia > Hermannia gibba. Next base: position 19,587 of record JAUJYR010000004.1, read on the forward strand.
TCACTACCCTCTGATTCGGGACCTTCGATGATATAAGCAGAACCGTCTGGATTGTAAACTATTTTACCCGTGAAATTTTCGACATCACTTAATGAACTGCTAACACTTTCTGTGTCACGAATTGATGCTTTCGCTAATGAATTACATAAATTATTATCTTTAGACATATTTCTCTCAGATAGTGCTGACACTAATTCTGCTTCTGTTGACTGTCTTTTCATTGTGTAATTTAATGCCTGAACTTTTTGCGATACTTGTCCAGTGTCTAACGTCGGACATGTGTTGATAGGAGATGTGCCCGAAGCAGACATTGTCTGATTTAATGAAATAGCAGTCGAAGTGGCTGTCGATTCCATATTAATCTAATATTTAGTGAAGATTTAATAGTAAGCGTTGATTTCAGTATGACTGTCACCGTATTGTGTGAGTACATCTCAAGATGACATCAGTAATCAGGTCTATTGCATCTTTGATCGTCATTACCTTTCTGTAATCAAAATAATATACGGAAGTTGTAGTCAAATATAATTTAATCAAAAAATAATTATTTTCGAGTGAAAATTGCATTTTCTAAAAATAATTTTCTTAAGAATAATAATTTAATAATAATAGTAATAAAATAAATAATGAAATGTCAAGTTTATTTTAGTGTACATTTAAAATGCATGCTTATTGGCTTTCATATAGTATGGCAACACTCTTTTCGTTTTAACAAATAAATGGCCAAAAATTGCTTCATCTAAAAGAGTGGAAGCACTTAAAAGCAGTTCAGGTCAATATTCGTGCCCATTCATAAAGATTTAGCAGCGCGTAACCCACGCATAAGTACTACTAACTTAAGAAATATATAAAACCAGAACCAGAGAATAGTATATGTAAAGCAACACAAATTCGATTCAAAGCAGAGGGGATGACATGGTCTAAGTCTATGGCATAGACCATAGAATCATAGCCTTGACCAGTGATGGATGTGTTGCAATGTATAACCGAATGAGAGAACAAACGCATTCAGAGTACTATTATATGACAGGAGGAGAGAAAGATGGGTCCCAAAAGGGTGCCAATAATTTAGGAGAGTTTAAATATCAAAACCAAAACTATTTAAATGGTTAATAAATTACGATCAAGGGTTATGTATCTGAGACAGTCGACTATATGGATACAGTTTTGTAGGGATTGACTGCATTTGTGGCACAAGTGGGCCCAACTCATCCATAAGAAAGTGGTTGAGATGAGTGAAATGTATGGATTGTTGTAGTGTTACTATTAAGATCATCTCTGATGCATAACCTCCTACTTTGTGGCGCACGTCCTTCTTAGCATTGATTCTCTCAGTGCACACATGACATGACAACGCGAAACATGAATTAATGCAGATATTTTCAAGTGAGCGGGTGTTTAAATTACTATTGCTTTATAACATATGTAATCACAATATCCGGGTTTAAGTGAACAAAACTTCTTTTTTAATATTTTGTTAATAATTATTATTCCTATCGATGTAATTATAAAAATTTTTTCAATATAACAGTTGAACTTGAATTTGGGAAAATACAAAATTTATTACGACATTAAAAGCAATGCCAGAGTGAAGATCAACATTTTTTTAGTTGACTGCAAATAACTTTCAACAATCATTAAATTCAGCTTAAGTTCAAAACTTGTATTTTTTAGTAGTGCAACAAAAATAAAAGTAAAATTTTCTCACTTTTAGTAAATGAGTACAAGAAAATACAAGTCTGAAATGTCCCATCAATGGCCACCTTAGTTGAGCTAAATATCTCTCGAGGGAATGCATGGGGGATGAGATGTGCAGAGAAATGGTTGGATCCTCAGTGACATACAGCAGGGGTGCAACTTATGGGCATTATTGAAGGGCACACCTGAGTTAACGGACATAAATGAAATGCACGGATACCTATGTTAATGG
>JAUJYR010000005.1:0-21220 GCA_033995805.1 Hermannia gibba
CAAAACTATTCAAATGGTCCCTTTCTGTGCATTGAAAACACAAAATGGTAAACCTTCGTTAGACAAACAGTAATGTTTTGATAGCAAACCATGTGATCAATGAATGAAAATATAAGTGAATCACTTGAATAGCATTTCATTCAATGATTAGTTTTTTAAATACAAAACAAATTCACTGAAAGCCTTTTGATCAACTTTTAATTAAGGGATCGGCACATTTGAGGCGAAAAACTTTTTCAATCACTAATTATTGATTGAATTTTTCTCAGCTAACGGTTTACACAGACTTCCTGTTACTGCACACTATCGATAGCTAGAGGTCTCAATAATCGACAAAATCGATTATTGATCGATTGTTTAGACGATTTTCCAATCAGCCAGTAATGATTATTTTATTGTAATCATACAATATAGAGTACAACAGTTCTCTCATAACAAATGTTCAATACGATTAAATCAATATATAAGTATCACAAACAGGTAATCATTAGTGAGTGATCAATTGATAGTTAACAATACACGTGTATTTTGTGTAAACAATCATAAAATATAGATCACATCAATCCGATCATAAAAATCGATTGATCCGAGTGAATCAATATATATGTATCACGTATAGGTAATCAATAGTGAATGATCTATTGATAAAAACCAATACTAGTGTATTTTGTGTATGTAATCATAGATTATTGATCACATCAAATCGATCATAAAAATTGATTGATTCGAGTGAATCATAAACCACGGATCGGCTCTGTACGGCTTCCCTGCAATACGCATTAGTCATAAATAATTCAGAGTTTAATATATTATTTTATTGCGTAATAATTAAATTACATTTGTCACAAATGCTAACAAATAGCTTTAGTTTAGAAAAAAATTAATGTTTTTGTTTTTTATAATAAACAGACAAAGAATAAAGTGATAATTAATTATGATTAATGTATGTGTCGTCGACGGCCAACAAAACCACAGCACATATATATTTAGCCGCATATATATATACTGGAAACCAATATATGGTCGATGAGTAAGCGATGGTCGGCTAGTGGTCATCATCTTTAGACAGCCGTTTACCAGAATCTTTGTCATGACCGGTAACAGCAGTTTTATTTATTTTTTTGTTTTTAATATTTAAATTTCTGGTCAGTTTTGGAACACAGGGAACAAAATCTATTTCTTTCATAAACTTTTCGACCTCTGAACCTCTTCCCAAAGTTTCATATTGCCATCCGATTAGAAATAAATCTATTGCAATATATATGTCGTACTGGTTTTCATTAAATCTATCGCCGAAGGCATAATGTGCCAAAACCAGAGACATAATGCCCCGCCAATAGTTTGTTTTGAATAACTTGACACCCATGTAGTGGACAGAGCCAAGTCTATTATAGTCGGCCACATCAGTGGCATTGCTTTTCCAAACAAATGCCGTACGCGCGGGACACGATTTCCATTCAGATTTGGTCATTGCGAGTTTGTCCGCACCCTTTTCACCAAATCGTTTCTGAAAATACTGCATTATCTTTTCAACGCAGCGATTGATGTCTAAGTAATTATGGGCAGTAAATAAAAAATCATTTAAAACTTGATTTTAAAATTTGATTTTAATTGTTATATACTTTCGTCACTCATTTCCATTGGTTCATCATCAGCCAAATCTGCGGGTATAACGAGCCCATTGTTGTCAATAGCTTTGATGTAGCCAAACAAAATAATGGCTGCCTGGCAAAAGTCGGTCTCGAGGTCAACGCCATCAAAAATAAAATACTGCTTATATCGAACGTTAGCAGCAATTTCGAGCCTAAGTTCTTCATAGAACTTTATTTGGAAAATAAACAAAAACAAATGCAAAAATTATATACGTTTGTAATCAAAAATCAAAGGCAAATCATTTCAAGCATCAGAACAGACTACAGACCATTTGTAAAGAACCGTTTTTAGCATACTTTTCCCACAAAAGTAATACAAATTCAGTCTTCTTTTTGGTCTCTTCGTGGATTCGGGCCAGAGATTTAGGGCCACATTTTCTGCCCTTACTTCTAATTGAATCTGTTTTAGGTTCAGTTTTTTTACACTTTGCCGCCATACGCTTAATTGTAGACTCATTATAATAGATGGTCTTAAAGGGCTCCACATCCCTATCTTCAGTCAATTGGTTATAAAGTTTTGCATCCTGTTGGTCCCCTTTGCGAGGAAACAACTGGTATATAAGTCTGTGTCGCCTGTTGTTGTATCTATTTTGGACGCCCTGTTTAACGACCTCCTATACATAGCAACAACAAATTCAATAACAATTAATTCATAATTGAATGCATGTTAATTTCTGTTTACCGATCCTTTGTATGTTTGTGTGGCACTCTTATACACGGCATCCTTGAATTCGGGATACGCGCGAACAAATACATTGCCCATTGTTATCGTAACAGAGGGCGGACACAAAACACTAGTGGTTAAAAGAGAAAATTTCACAAAAAATGTTTAGCTGATCACAAAAACAAAGTAAACTTCAATTACGGAAAGTATTGAAACAGATCGTGAAATAGTGCGCGGCAAACAGTCTGATGTAAGAATGTTGACCATTTTTTTTGGCCATTCATACTGTGAATTACCAGCGGCGGCAATGTATAATTGTCAGCGTTAAACATCTTTAGACAGTACTCGTGATTATCGGGAGTGAATAGACTGCGACTTTTAGCGGGCAGTTTTTTGTCAAAATTCACTGTTATAGTGATACTTGAATCTGATGGTGACGCCAGGGCTGTGTCATCGATCAGTGGCTCTCCAGACTGTGCAGTTATTTCTGAACCGATATTCAACACTATTGAGCGGCTGTTTGTGTTCAGCTCTGTGACCATTGGGTGTGAAGAGGTGTCATCGACTTGAATAGGTTGTGCTGGAATCGGAAAACTGACCATCTTTTGCGAGCCAACATAATTTCCACTCTCATTCAGACGTATTACGCACATTGATTTATTACATTTATTGGTTGATATATCACCCAATACTTCAATTGGTCGCTTATTATTGAGATCTCTTGTTTTACGAATCTGCGAACTATTGCTTTCAGGCACTGAAGAATCAGAGACAGTTTCGATTCGCTGTTCATCTGAATCATATATCTTCTCAAATGTAGTTGTCTTTTGATTCGCGCCATGTTTGGGAAACGAAAGTTTGGGCAAACATTGTTTCTTGGATTTGGCCAATTGCTGACCATCCACTTGATTATCAGTTTTTACACTATTGTTATAGTTGTTTAGCTCGGACCGAATACTCTCAGGGAGTTCAGGGTCTTCGGACTCGCATTCTTCTGGAGTTGGGTTTTTTCTAAAACTATTTTGATCAAAAGTGTTGATCTGCCGCCAAGGACTCACAGGCCTAGTGAGGTCCACTTGTTCGGGCTCCTCTTCAGAGTCCGACGATAGTATCAGAGATAACTGACTTTGCTTTGGAGGACACTTTTTACTGGACATTGGTTTCGCCTTAACGGCAGCCAAACTATTGCCCTGAACTTTGGGCACATGTCTGGAACTCGTGTCAACAGTAGCAGATTTTTGAAGTGTTTTTAAAGCACCACCCTTTGCACCACTGTTATTAACATAAGTGTGATCTGCAATAGCGGCGGGGGGTTTTGCCACTGTCTCTAAGTTAGGTCTGCGCGAGAGCACGGATCTCCTATACTGTGAACCAAACCTTTTTAAGTAAGCATTTTTACCCTTTTTATTAATGGGCAAAAACTGTGTATTAGTTTCGTTTGCTTTAGATCTGCTTTTTTTAGGTCTCATACTGTTTGACAATTTGGTCAAAAGTACAGCCGCACAACTGTCACTATCGATTATGTTTTTATTTGACAAAAATGATTGCCAATCTCTTTTAGTATAATACAAAACCTTATCAATGGTCAGATGGTTTGCTACAAAAGGTATATATTTAACAATTCATTTGTATATTTATTTAAATATCATATTATTTACTTTTAATCAATTCGTTTAATTGCGTTAAGACTTTGGCGTATTTCTGATCTCGAAAACTGTTTTCTATTCTCTGCTGAAATACCGATTTTCCGGTGTCTTGTGATTATTTTAATCAAGTATTTATGTAATTATACAAATGATAGGCATTAGATTTGATAGCAGTTTAACCAGAAATATATATATAAATACCTTTTATACACATGTCTTCGCGTTGAGCCATAATAGAAATCGGTTTTCAAAACAATTTGAGAACAATGTTGAGTTGACGTCAATTTCAATTGGATTAATTGAAAACTAATTGTATTTTACAAATAAAATAAATTTCAATAATTGTAAAATTAATTGATTTAATGGTCAAATTAATTGTGAACTAATTATGTTAGTGTTTAATAAGACAATTAGTCATTCGATTACTGACTAATTCACTCACCTCTGAAACGTTTTGAATATAAAACTTTCAGTAGTTTTATACTCATCATAAGTGAACGGACACTTTGCAGCCAATCATAGGCATTAACCTATTATCACATTAAATATTAAGCATATTTAGTGTATTTCATTTATGCAAAGTTCAAGATAAATGCATTTAGTTAATTAACAAAAATTAACCAATTATTCAAAGCAAAGTAAAGTGAATCCTGAAAAGTCAATCATAAATAAGGGGTCATCGAAACGCTATCAATAAAAGCCTATCAAGTACAGGTAACCATAATTAATTGATTTGCATGATAATAATCAAAAGTAATGAATATCAATAGTGAGATGAGTGATCCATCCAATGATAATTTCTATTGTAAAATGTGCGAAACTAATTTTGAAACTTATAACACATTTCGTAGACACTTTTTGCACGTACATGTTTCACCTGATGGCAATACATGCGATATACTTTGCCCGTATTGTACATCTCGTTATGTTATATATATATCATTTAAAAGACATTTAGCGTATAAGCATAAGAACAGACAGTCAAAGCAAATTAATGAGACTATTAGCGAAGTACAGTTGGCAACTGAAGCCATTGCTAATAGCAATGATGATACCACTGAATGCGCATTGAATGAATCAAATGATAATGATGTAGAAGCTGATGATAATATCAGTGAAAACGATACAGAAAATGTGTCAACTCTTTTAACATATGCCAAAGAGGATGACATGTTTGATGATCTGCGACCCAACTATCCTAATAAACAGTTGAGTGTCAAAGATTTTGAAATGTTGGACACCTTTGCCAGTGATCTATTGAAGCAAAAGTATGGCAACAATATGGCACACAAGCATTTTGACAAATTATCAGAGGCGTGGTTGAAAAATATGAAATCCATACTAACTATGGCCGAACCAATGTTAGCCATTCGGCATTTGGAAAGTAAGATTAAGACTAGAAAACGTCTAACTAATTATTTGAATAACAAACTAAATTTGATGACTGCCGAGGAAGACTTTTATGATAAAAGTCAATATTATTGGCTACCTCTAAGGCAAATGCTTGAGACTCTATGCTCAAATAGAGATGTGTTACAGTGCCTGATAGAAGCAAACAATTTACCCGTCAAACATGTTAATGGTTCTAAACTATTACGACAATATCAGGATGGTAGTTTATATCGTAAAACAGATAACCTTAAGTTGTCTGTGGAAATATACGCCGATGATTTTACATTGAACAAAGGAAATAGTGCTTCGGCTCCGAATAATAAAATATTTGCAATGTATTGTTCGATAAACGAGATTCCCTATCAGTGCAGATCACGTCTCGACGATCTATTCCTTTTGTTACTATGCAAAAGACTGGACATCACCAATAGATACTTGAATATAATGCTTAAACCATTGGCTAAACATCTAAGTAATTTAGAGAAAGAGCCGATCAAAGTAACTGTTGACGGGACAGAGTATATAATCAGTGTATGTTTTGATATACTGATCGCCGACTCACTAGCCAAGCATGAATTAATTGGCATGCAAATGAATTTCGCAACCAATTGTATATGTAGCTATTGTTACATAACAAGTAAGCAAATGCAAGTTAATCCGATATATGTTGATGGATTAATTAATTTGTGTAAATTTGGAAGGCGCACACGTGAAATGTATTTAGTAGACGTGGCAAGTAGCGCCACCAAGAGGCAAGAAACCGGTATCTTCAGGAACACCCCATTTGCAAGATTGACGACATTTGATCCCATAAAGAGCCCTAAATTTGATCTGATGCACACAGTTGTCTATGGTGTGATTCAGGTGACAATGACAAGCATCGTTAACGTTATGTTTAAAAAAACACACGACAGAAATGTCTTCTGGGATGTCATTAATGATAATAAATTTAAAAATGGTCGCATTAATGTACAATCAAGAGATAGTATCTCAATTAGCGGCAAAGCTGCCAGTATTGAAGAGTTTTTTGTTAGATTTTCCATCATTTGTGCCGAACAATTGGCACAATTTGAGGAAATGTCTGGTCTGTATATTAAACTCAGGGAGATATACAAATATCTCTATTCATCTGCGATCACAATTACGGACCTAAATTATATTGAAAAGCAAATTGAATCATTCGTTTTGGCATACAAAACCAGATTTGTTGATACTAATGCTAATTGTAATCTAATACCTAAATTTCATTATCTCACACACGCAGTCGAACAGATACTTGAATCAGGAGTGAGTATTTTTCATTTTTATGCCTACTAATGGCTAAACAGTTTGTTTAAGTAATTTTTATTTAAAATTACATTTTTCTATTCAAACAATCACTTTAGCCCTTATACGCGTGGAATACCAACCGCTATGAGAGACTAAATAAGAGATTATCACTGGATTATAAAACAGCCAACAATAGTATCAACGTGACAATGACAATGTTTAACAGAGAGATGGAAAGACTTGCCGTCAATCGCTTCCCTGACCATATTATTGGTCCTGTAAATCAGGTGGACTCTGAACTCACAATAATCAGATCACTTGACATATTATACGCTAAATTGGCTCACCTGATTCCAGATCTGAATCAGATTCATTTGTATAAATATGCGTCTTGTGTGCGATACAAAGGCCTGAGATTCAAGACAAAAAAAATTGTTAGAATCAAATACGAAACAAATGTTGGTGATAAACAGCAATCATTTGTCTATATCGATAAGATATTTGTTAAGAAAACAAATGAATTTCGCATATTATGCAATATATGCACATATGTGACATACAATGAAACAATGTATTGCCATGTTGTGCAGAAATCGGATCAATTGATTATATTGGATCCAAATGTACTTATTGTACCAAAACTTTTTGATCATTACGATTATGCTGATAATCAAATATTGATTCCAGTAACATGTCTTTTTTATGACAATTTATTCTTTGACAAATAATATTTGAGTAAATAAATGCGATTACATATAAGCACAAGCAAATCCATTAAATTTATATGCATTTTTACATATATAAGTATGCATATTGATTACTAGTCATCTACTTGATTACAAAATCTAATTTGATAAATGCAATATAATAAAAATTATTTGTTGAAATATGGCTGATCATTAATTGTGCATTAATTAACGTACTTGTCAAGTTGCGGAATTAATTTGGCACATCATTAGCTGTGATTTGATTAGCAGCATTATCGATAATGGCCTGTTCGTTGTCGGATATTTGCCTCCTTCGTATGGCTATTTGCTCGGCCATAATCTGTTGTCGATGAACAATAATCGCACATCTATTACACGTACAATTTATATACGGACACTTGCGTTTGTGACCTATAGTTAATAAGTGTGCTAATTAGCCGCTTATGAGATCATATTTTGTCTGTATATATATATATTTATATACTGAATATAAGCAAAACAAAAATTAGTAAACCTTTGAGCATAACAGTCTCGCCATGCCATCGACAGCGGGTGCACTTGATTTGGTGCACAAGTCTTCCATTCCTCACTTGATTCTCATTCAATTGTATATTTGCCATTAATTGATCCAAATTATTTGATGAGCAGTCACACATAATTGTATATATATGTTTGATTATAGTATATAATAATTAGATAATTGTGAATTAATTGAAAAATTGAAGTAATTTTAGATAATGTTTGTTAAGTTAACTGCCAGACTCAGTGTCTAAACAGATTTTAAGAAACTATTGCATTAGTGGGAGCAATACTGTCTTTTTGTATATGATAATTGCATATGTAATATTGAATGGCACTCTCATACGCTGCAATACTTCTGAGGAGGAGTTTGTTTAGAAAGCATTGATTGAAAATTAAACCCTATATAATACATTTAGAATTGCATAACTCAAGATTTATAAGAATAAAACCTATATATATATGTATAGATATATATGCATATATATGTGTATTTTGAATTTTAAACAATAATTATATCTCAAAATTATTGATCAGACATAATTATATGTGAGCTTTTGAAACTAATATATATTAATTTTCAATATGTTTTACATGTATATTGAAAATTGTTTTATTACCACAAAGTGTTTGAGTAATAAAATAAGTGATTACGAAAATTGTAATTTAGAACAAAGAATTGTGAGTACTTTTTCGCGCTTGTTTTCTTTGTAATCTTCGTAAAAGGCCCGGAGAGTGGTAATTAATTAGGCTGTTTTGCGGGCCTTCAGTTGTGAGCTCTGATTTCTCATTACTGAGTAACTCTACCGGAGTTCGAACTTCTGGTTCTTCGAATACAGGGGTTGAGCTCTCAATAGGCACCAATTCAGTTACCACATTTTCGGGATCAAGGTGAGCAGAGTCAATCACCAATGGCACATCCATGTTCTGGTTGCTTTGTGTGACAGTAGCATTGTGCTTATGACCAATCGTATTATTGATTAGCATAGTATTTGCATCAGCCATAGCTAATGATAATTAAATTAAATCTAATCTAATATTCAATAGAATATAGGCACTGCTATTAACTCACATTTAATGATTTTGCTTTTGGCCACAAATGGATCGCAATTACTATCTTTGAGAACAGTGATGAGAAGAGCGGATTGTATGCTATCAAAGGGCATATCAATTAACTCTAATAGCTGTTTAAACACAACAGCTAGATTATCTTTGGAGTAACCCATAGCAGATATACCACAATTAGCGACAACTGAATCATCAGTTTGTTGATTAGTTGCCGATTCATCAGATATTAAATCTGTGACTGACAGCTCTTCTTCTTCAAGCTGTTGCTTTCTTCGTATGGCTATCTGAGCTGCCATTACATGTTGTCTGTCAACTATAAGTCTACACATTTCACAAAGACAAGCTTTATGCTTGCAGTGGCGTTTGTGACCTACAGTTGATGATAAAGAAATAATATTTGACATTTGTTTAAAAAAGATAATATATAATAATTCTTTTAAAACTAAATTAGTTTAAATATATTTTTGTCTATAGACAATATGCTGACCTTTAACTGGAACAAATTCGCCATGGTTTCTGCAGCGGGCGCATCGTGGCTTTTTACCATTTGCACCACTTTGAAGCTGTTTTGAGCTGAGGTCATATTTTTTGACAATATTATCTAAATTCATATTGTAAATAGCAACACGACAGACAATGGTCTGACAATTTGATTAATCAAATAGTTTTAAAGACTTTACAAGAAAAGTTATATGTTATTTGAATTGTCTGTTGCCTTTGTCAATGAGATTGTGGTAAAATATGGTAAAATTTTTTAAAAAGAATTTTATCAATTCTAAAAAGCAATATAAAATTACATTATTATATGATTTACCACTTTGAAGGTGGGAAAGTATTTGAGACTGAGTTAGATATTGGTCCTAACATTTGAAACCTTATTTTCATAACTGTTTGGTCTTTATTTTTTTTGGCCACAAGATATGTATAATTGTATGTATAAACAAAAAGGGGAAAATAACGATTAAAAGTTCAGTAGAAAATTTCTAGGAATCATATCACCTTGAAATGGGATGGTATTAAGTTATGCAAAAGCACGTAAAAAACTAAATGTCTAAATCTTTTCTCTGCTTTTCCTATATAGGAAAAGCAGAGCAATCAATATTATTCAATATAAATAAGCCATTATATATTGGATTACAATTTGATAATGTTTGTTTAATGCTGAAAATATAGTAAACTAATGTGAATTATTTCTCGAGATTAGACTAAATGATAACCGATTGAAATTATTTTTGAAAGACATTTGCATTCCTAAAAATCAATTTTTTACTGCAAAAAAGATTATGTCTTTTCAAAGTCTGAGATATACAATTTCAGCGATTCATTGCCGTAATGCTGAGTATAAATTCAGACCACTGGCGATTAGTTTACTCAAAATTTGAATAAACTCTGTATTCAGAGCATCAATAATTTTATTTTATTCAAGCAAACAAAAGTGTTTAAATAACCAAATTATGAGTAATTGGCAAATGTTTGCGAACAGTGTCCAGTTCGTGGCATCTGTGTTATCAATCGCCACATTCATTTGGTATAGCATTGAAATGCTAACAACAAGTGTTGGCAACACTGACAAAGAATCAATACTAAGAGATATATTGCGAGATAGTATTGCTTTATCAATACGCGTGTTAATGATGAATAACACACAATGGATTGTCTATGTTTGTGACAACAATAACGCTGTCGTCACCAATTGGTCAGTTATAATAAATTACTAATGGATTAGTATTTATTTCACGATTTAATTACGATATCATCAGTAAATATTGTTGCTATAACTATAATACTTGATTAAAAAACTTTGTTAAACACAATTGTTTTCAAATAAACAAACTTTTAATATTAGTTTTAATCTAAACGATATCTAATTATTTGGATTGTATAAAATTTGAATAAAATTCTGAATAAAATGATAAATGAATGAGAAAATTACTGACAATAATGTCAATCAAACTTACGAATAGAGTTTGAATTGAAAATCCATTATAGCAATCTTTATAGCGATCCTTATATGTGAAAATACATTAATTACTTGAGAGATGGAGAAAAAAAATTAGAAAAAATGTTATGATATAACTTTTTATCTCTAATAAGCCTTAAATCGCAATCAAGTATTACTGGAAATGTAATTTTTCAACAAAATATTAACTTTATTTATGAGTTTAGAAAATTTTGATTAACATCTAATACTATTAGACAATGAAATGAATAAACAAAATAAAAAAATGCAAACTTAATTAAATACTGTTGAAATCGTATTGAAACTGTTTGTTTGTATGCTTAATTATAAATGTTTTTCTCTCGTGAATGATTGATTACTTTGATTTTTTGCTTTTGCCGTAATGTTTGAGAGTCTTGTTCGCGATCTGAGATTTTATATCTTTTATTGAATACAATATTTTTATTCATATTAATGACAAGTATTTGATTTATAAAATGAAATAATTTCATTGACTTACATTCAGTCAGGCTATTGCCAATCTCTTCTCCATTTTCATTGAAGTGTTTACTGATTCCGAGCACCAGTTGGTCATCAGATTGACCATTATTCCGGGCATTCATGTACGCTCCGCTGACTTTCTCGTAATTGAGATAAGTTTTGAGCAAAATTCGTGTGTCTTTCTCAACAGAATGACCATTGAATGGTCCAATTCTGGGTGAATAATGATGTATCATTTTTTTGCAGTACCCATAAGCCAGATTCATGAGACTTGGCTTTTGGCCGTTTGGTCCCATCAGATGATCAATTAGAGCCATATCTATGATCTTTATGTTGTTGGCTTCGACTTCTTTGCTTTTAATGTTGAGGCCAATCAGATCCTGTCTGCCGTCCATCAAAATCAATGTTTTGTTCTCTTAATAATAGAGATAGATATAGAAATATAATCATATGAAATGATTTGAAAATGTTTTATAAGCAAACAAATTTGTTGCCACACATCAATAGCAGCAACAATAAAAGCAAAACACTTACTTAAGATTTCAAGCAGATCTTGTTTGACCATTTCTGGATCCAATCCAGACTCGATATCACTGGCCAACACACCACTGTACAGAGTGTTGGCGGTTTTTATGATTGCCGAATTGTTTATGCGTGCATAGTATACGGTCTGCACCTCGAATGGCCTCAACATTGGCGCGGACACGGCTACAGTGACCGCTGGTTGTGCTTTACCAGGTTTACAACTGATGGCCCGTTCAGTGTCAAGAGCTCTATAATCACTGGTTATTTCCAGGGGACCTCTATATCTATAGATTACTCCCTCATTCCAATGGTTTTTCTCACTAATACCATTAGCCACTCTCTCATTGTGGTATTGCATAGCCATCTCAGACCTTTGCTTGTGCTGTTTCGGGTGATTGGGATCAAAATTGTCTGGTTTTGGCTTATTGTTGGGATTTCGGGCACAAAACTCTGAGAAGCAGTCCGGCGAAAAGCAATAGTAGCAGTTACGGCAAGATCCTACATAATGCTTAGAGGACGGCTCAAAACAGAGGGTGCAGTGGTTGCGCTCTATTTCCTTTATATCTACTGTGTATTCCATTTTGAACTTTTTACAGAGTTCGCCAACAATCCAAAACCTATTGTTGTCTGTTATGTCACAGTAAATGGTGATCAAAATGCTTTTTGCAAAATTGCGGTAATACCATTCCACACTACGTATGGCTGTTTTCCTTGTGAGCGCTTTTTTTATACGCCATTGAAAGCCTAAATGGTCAGAAATTGTGCTAAATTGGGATCGACTATTGGTCAGAAAGCATAAAATAATACCTTCGTATTTGCAATCAATTAAATAGCAGACTCTCTGCTGCATACACTCTTCTGTGACCTCTTCCGGTGTAACCAATCTAGTTCGGAGTGTTGTTCCTAAACCCTGGTATTCAGCCAAACCCAAGTTGTAGTCAATGTCGTCATCACTGATCCCAATTGAAACATTTAATGCATTGTCATTGCACTCGACTGTGACAGGGGTTTCGACACTTTGTTCACCCCATTCTTCAGTGACGGCGACGTTAGGGGTTTCGACACTTTGTTCACCCCATTCTTCAGTGACGGCGACGTTAGGGGTTTCGACTCTTTGGTCACCCCAGTCATCAGTGACGGCGACGTTAGGGGTTTCGATTCTTTGGTCACCCCAGTCATCAGTGACGACGACGACAGGGGTTTCGACTCTTTGGTCACCCCAGTCATCAGTGACGGCGACGACAGGGGTTTTGACTCTTTGGTCAGCACTTTGTGCTGCGTCTGTTACCCAAAAGTTGGGATCAAAATAATCAGGACTTGTATCACTCTGACCAGTGCTTTGGCAGTTGGTGCTCGAACTGGCAATGTCTATGGTTTCAATATTTTGTGTTTGTTGTGCATAGAGATTAGCGGCATTTGCCAATGCCTGACTACAATCGTGTAATGCTTTTAAGATCGCACCACTGTTAACACTATTGCCTGCATTTAATTTTGTATTATAAATACATTTTTATGCGGGCCCACACTTATGTACGCCTAAAACACATTGATACAGACCTTGATTTCCGCCGAATTGATCACTACTGGTCATGTCAGCGCGTGCTGATGATGTTGATTGGAAGCGTCTATTGTTGTACGCATTCGAGCCATATCTCTGACCCCGCTTTGGACTATGGAATCTATTGTGTCTTTGTTGTTGTCTTTGGTTTGAACGATAGCCGTGATTATCGGCATAACCGACAGCACTCGTGTTGTTGCTATTGTTGTGCGGCTGTTGACGATACTGCGCGCGATATGGCACAAACTCTCGATTCCGTCTTTGTCGAGATCTACCTCTTTGATGGTCAGTATTGCTGACAAAGGAGTCACTGTATGTGCGCTTCATTATGGTTATTTAGTTTACTATATATATATATTGTATTGTAAACTATTATTAGTTTGAAAAGTATTTATATATGCATATATAACAATATAGTATTGATATATCAATATTTTTAATAGTATTGCTATCAATATATAGTAATTGATTAATTATTTGAAAAAACAGTAAATTGCTTTTTTGCTTACTTACGATATTAATGATGATATTTATAAGCTTTTGTTTGAATACTTTTCACCAATTGTTTCAAATTTTGGCGGTAAAGTTGTTCAACTCTATCAATTACTATGTGATGAAATATTAAAAAATCACGCAATTGTGCTCATGAGTTGAAATTTATTTGTGCGCACTTTTGTGTTTAACCAATAGCATTAGAGAGTGCTTTGAATAAAGTCAATCCCTTTTTATGATTGACTTTATTGAGCAACTATTGTGCACACATATCGACAATCGTTTCTAACGATACCTAAGCAACCAATCAGAGCTCAGTAGCAACAAAGAGGGTGATCGCATTTTTTGATCACTTCAAATATCGATGCCTATTGTTGGCACGTGTTTGCCATCTGTGTTACAACAGCCAATCACTGTTTGGCATCAAAACAGTTAGCTCAAGAAACTGACATCAGCGCCAACTATTGTCAACTATTGTCGCTAATAATTTACAGTTATTTGGTTGCGCGCAGGAAGTAGTGTCACAATTGGCTAACGTTGTTTATGGTTTACCCTAAAAAGTGCAATCTGATCAATACTGGTGATTGATTTGCTTAATCAATCATATATTTTATATCATTTGTCGCATTCAATCTCAATCTAGTGATCATTATAGGCAATTCAATCACTGTTTGATGATCGACTTGCTTTGCAGTGCAGTGAAGTCTGTCATTAGCCTCTCTGTGAACATAAACAAACATGACTTCCAATGTTTTTCAAACAAATCTTTTATTAAATTATCCGACATTTGATTGATTTTATTTTAATATTAATTTGTAATTTGTTTAGAAATAATTGAATAATAATAATGAAGATAAATGAGCGGACATTAGTACAAGTGGTGAACTCAAGTCAGACACCAATTGACAGAAGTGGTTGGCTTTTCAAGCGGTATATTATGAGCAAAATTAATAAATGATTTTATTTTAATAAATCATTTTTCATCTGATCAGAGGTGAAGTGAATAAATCATTTCAGAAGCGTTGGTGTATTCTTAAGGGAAATCTGTTTTACTATTTCGACAAAAAGACAGATCGGGAACCATTGGGTGTTATTATCCTCGAAGGCTGTCGTATAGAATTGGCTGAAAACGAGACAGAATTGTTTGCCTTCAAAATAGAGTTCGGACTAAACCAACAAAATCTGATGAGAACTTATATTTTGGGAACTGATTCACAGCAACAAATGGAAGCGTAAGGATTGAGATTTGATTGATATCTATTGAGTTAATTGAATGTATTGTTGACTGACATACAGATGGATGAAATCGCTGAGCTGTGCGTCTTATGATTACCTGAAAATGATTGTATCAGAACTGCAACGAAAACTGGATCACATCAACCAAATGAACGAAAGGAAAGCCAACAATCAAATCAATACTCAACAAACTGTTCGCATCAATCCATTCGACGATGAATTTTCTCAATTTATTGATTTGAGAACCAGTGGTTCAACACATAGTAATTCACAAACAGAAAATTCAATGTTATTCAGTAGAAGGTCTTTCGCAGAAATACATCAATTTTATGGAATCAAATTCAGATCATATATTGAAGAACAAAAAGCTAAATACAAACCAATTCTTCCTTAACTTTTTAATCCTTCGTCAAATTCGTGACTCATATAAACTTCATTTAAAAAATTTAACTCTTTTTTATATTCAATGCTATGGTTTATTAAATTAAAAATATTGTTTTGAGTTTTTAGACAATAGACACTCAAATGGAGTGAACATTTTCAACTGATTTCCTAATTTTTTTCATGATTTAATCCCAACTATTTTAAAGTTATTTACAAAATACAAATTATAATAAAGTTGATAATAATTCTATATGATTTATAATAATATTGAAATAGTTATTTTGAAAATGCATTTCGCTTGTTTGTGTATTTGTATATATAGTTTTTGTATTTACAATAATTATATTTAAGACCAAATTAATATTTGATCCATTTTTAGTGCAAAATAAACAATTGAAGACCAAATGATTTGATCAGTCGTACAAATCGTCTATTCATTTAACCTAATGATTAAACTGAACATATAATTGGGCATAAATTATAATTCATACACAATAAGCTTAAACAACAAATATATATATATATTAAAATTTTCATATATGAAATATTAGTAGCATATTTGGCAGTGGATAAGGAAGTCCAGAATGAAATCCGGGGAAGTTTAATGAGTGATGAATTATACAATATTTTAGTTAATGATATTTATTATACAATATATTATTTACTTTGTGACAGTGATATCATTGTTCAACATTCCTTTGGACCCATCGTGCCTTTTGCTACACAAACAAATGCAATATTGCAATAGCAGTATTACAATTAGTTGACATGATTTCATCGTTAGTATTAATCGTTATTATTTAATCAAATATACAAACAAATTAAGGAAGATATAGTCATTAGGAAAGGAAACACTTAAGATTCGTTATTAGTATAAATCTCAGGATAATCACTGATTAAGAGAAGCCCATTAATCAATTCTAATTCATTAATAACTATTTACAAATAAATTACTTTAACAATTATCTTAACCGACAATCAACAAAATTTTCTTGAAAACGAATAACAGATAAAATAATTAATGAAAATGACTTTTGGAATAGTGTTGGTTCAGCTCAACCCGAATCAGATTTAACCATTCAATCATAATATAAATATATATCAAACTCGATCCAAAACAAAGAACTTAAATCGAGTTCAATTGGTTTACTTTGCGATAATACTTATACAAAGGCCTGCACAGAGTGGTAGAGCTGCATCAGTAGCTGTATGTGAATGGGGAGGCATGAAGACCTGTCGTGTGTGGACGGGTCTAATGACAGCCATGACAAGGCGTTGTAGCCCTCAAGAACGCATCTATGAATATATCATAATTAACAATATAATTAGATTGAGTCGTATGAGCTCACCTCAACACATCAGTGGTCAGATTCGAATCAAGAGAATGATAGTTTCGAATGTTTGAATGAAGGATATCATCTGAATTTTGCTGCACTGATGGCGTATGTATAAGCAGAGCAGACTGTCATCAAAATAAATCAATTAATTATATAAAAATGACAACTATTGTTGTAAATCATTATAACGATTAAAATAATAAAAATACATCGGTTTTACAAAATCATAAAATAAAACATACCTTAAGAAATACTGGACAAGAATTTTCCATATGAGGACACGAAGACCAGAACCATCGGGGAAGTGGACCCGTTCGAGCTGTTGATACATAAAAAGCGAGAGCCAAGGGCTGCTGTAATAGCTGTGTGGGCTCGTCCTGCATATCAACGCCGAGCATATTCGATGTCTGTATAAAATCAATTATTTAATGAATGCTATTATATTTTAATTTAATTATTTAAATACCTTCATAGAACCGGATCCGCCATAACCAGTATGACGATTGCCGGGACTGTCAGGCCTTGAGAGTCCGTCGCGATGAGGAGATCCTAATCCTGGACTTTGAGGAGGGCTTTCAGTCCATTGAAATATGTCATTGACATTGATATCGTCCTCAACTGCTTCGTCTAAGGCTTGTAATAAGTCATCTTCTTCTAAATTGGCACCCAATGGATCGATAGAAAAGCTGGCGTGAGATGATTGAGTTGTAGCTGATGTCGGAAATACTAAAATGTGAGTACAGGAGGCATCTTCTGGTGTACTTAAGCTACATGTGTTGCACGAACTGCTGAACCGCTCATCAGGAGTATAATGATCGGGAAAGACTCGAAGGGCTGTATCGGCCTCAAGTGATATCAAACACGCCGAGAAGATCGCCGGCTGATCGAAGGGACTCATGAATGAACACTGAGTGCACAAATCCCGCAATTGTCGGCTATATTTCAATAACGATTTTTTACTTAATAAGAATGTCCAGTCTTTGAGCTCCCCGTGACCTATCCTCCCAAGTCTGCCAATAACTAATCTCCAGGGCTGTACTGATTCAGCGATAACAGTCAGTATGAATCGCATCAATTTGTCCAAACCAAACTTTCTGACTGAAGCCTTTCTCCTGCGAGTTCTGTTAGGGATCTCAATGTTGATACACGTGGTCTCGAGAATGTCTCCCTTGTCATTAGTACACGAGGCCAACAGCCATCTCTGGTCTTCTGTTAAACAATAACAACAGTACAGAATCTGAGACTTTTCCCGCCTGTCACCGAACATTTCTCCCAACTCTGTTTGTTTGTCTTTAAGCGGTGCCAAAATGAATGGTGATGTGAAAATGCGTGAGATGTTAGAGGATGGGTCCTTACTCTTCAAAAAAAGGTCATACATAGCCGCCGGTCCGAAACCAGTTAAGCTTTTGACAGTGTTTTGATGAAGTAATTGTTGTCGACATTGAGAAAATACTGAAAATGCTAAATCTTTGAGCTGATCCTGTCTTGAAGTGCTGTTCGAGTCTTTTCCATTGCACAGCAGTGAATCCAATGATATCAGTTGTAAATGAATACTATTTTTCATATTTTCAGGTAAATAACGGAGAATTTGTGTATAACAACGAAGTAATCCAACACTTGATAAACGATATAAGTCTTTATCATTAGAACCAAAAGTGAACGGTTCGATAATGTAAATAACAATAGCCGGCTGTTTGTGCGGGTCCTCGTCTTGATCGAGTTCGCCCTGTGTTTGTTGTTGTGGCTGTTGTTGTGAATGTTGTCCCGAACCTTCATTTTGATTCTCGTCCCCGGACTTATCATTTGTGTCTGAGTTAGGCATCGGAGATGCTGTTGAAGGCTTGTTTGTCGAACTATTATTTGCTCCAATTCCTGAGCTATTATTCACATTATTGACGTTTGTACTTTCATTGGACTGTTTCACTTGATTTGATTCAAATAAAGATTTGTCAAGAGTTTGTGTACTCAAATGCGGGGCCAAATGATAACGACACGCCTGAGCGTACATTTTAAGTTTTGTGGCCACACTTCCGTCGCCGATTTGATTAAACCATTCATCAATGGGTTCGTCCATAAGTTTTTTGGCAGTTCTGGTCCCAACCCTGAGAATGCCATCGCGCAATACTTTAGCAATAGGACAATGTTTACCCAATTTAAGTGTTTCATAAGTTGTACTCAATTCCCTGAAAAATGTTCGAACATGTGATAGAATGTAATCATTTTCTGGCGAAACGACAATGTAAGCGATATCTCGAGTAACTGAATAAGGCTCGAGAGATAGTTTCTCCCAATATTTAAGTGCAAACGGAGATAATGCCACACAGTCTTTGTCATAACCAACTAAAAGCGAAGGTATGGGTTGAGGTTCACACTGGTCTTCAGTTCCACGTCCAGCCAGTCTGTGGAACTGTCTCCAAGTGAGAGGACCTGACACTGTGTAGGTCACTTCCCACATCTTCGTCTTTTTCCTTTGAACTGATTCTTGCATAAGAGGTTGCAGTAATTTTAATAGACGAATAACTTCTAGATTATTAACAGGAAATTTGGTAGTTTTGAAGGGCCACTCATGTAAGGCATTTTTGCTTAACAATTGATCGTCTGACTGGTGAAGCATCAAATGTTTGTTAGGAATTTGGTTTTCATTTGACAGCTTCGCAGTCACCAAAGCTCCGAAAGTGACATCAGAGCCGTCTTTATAACTGAGTCGAAACGGATTTCTCATACTATTCATATCTACATAACTATTATCTTTAATTTTATCAAAATTGAATAGACTATAATTTCTTCGTTTGTCAATTATGTCATATTGTACTGATCTCGAGAGCACCGAACACGAAGACAATACATTTGTACTCAAACTTATTAATAACTCAATAATCGATTGATCGCATTCGTTGGGCATTTCGTTGACATCTTTTCCATTTTCAACACTAGAAGTGCACTCAATGGTCGCCAAATTCTTTTTCTTAAGACCATTACAGGGATCGTATATAACACCGGTTATGTCGACTTCGTCTTCATAGAAAAGGCCGGCATAATGACTGCGATGACGGTTAACCACTGCACTGAAACCACATGTGCATCGATATTGTGCCTCTTCATAGCCGTTTTGCAACTGTGATTCCGGCAGATAAACACCAACATCATTGCCTTTTGTATTCATATTACAAACACAAATAGAACAACTTTCGAAATTGTGATCTTTGAATAAGTTCAACATTGAATCTGACAGTAAAAGATTTACAGACAAACTGTGCGCTTCAGGAAATAATGTAACAGAACTATTGTCGTGCAGATTGTTTCGTGACATATATGTATTTTGTTGTGATTGTATATTGAAATGCATCGATGGTGAAGGACTGGAAGATGAGAGTGGACTTCGATGATTAGGTGGAAATGACTGATAATGGCAATGGGGTTGCTGTAGGCTATTATCAACATAACTGGGATGATAGTGTGGTAGTGAAGGTGTTTGTTGAGAAACAGGCATCCCTTCCATTGTCATGTATAAGGATTGTTGCGATTGTGACACATGTGGTTGATGTGCATGATGTAGATGTTGGTTACTATTATTCACTTGCATTTGTTGGTATGCATTTATCTGCACCGGAGACATGTTCTGTCGAATCTTATTGTTAAGACCAGCCATTTGTGGGTAATGAAAGTTCGATGACTGTTGTGGAGCTCCAGGTCTGGACATTTGCTGCGAATGTGACATATAATTAGAATTTTGTTTGTTTGGCGCCAAATGATTGTAATGATTGGATGTGCTCTTGTGTTGCAATTGGTTCATCTGTGGCTTCGACACCGCTTGAAATTGTTGATTATTGTTAGAGTTAATAGAGTTTGGCAGTGAATGTTTGTAATAACACTCTGCAGGCAATGCCGGTAAGTTAGGAATATTCTGGAGCGGAGCGTATTTCGAAGATGTTATTACTGTCGACTGAATGGGAGGCTTATAAACATACGACCAATCCTGACAAGTATTAAATCAATAAATGAGCAAACATTTAGCTCTAAAAACAATCAAAATTTAAACTTACTTTAGAACTTTCGAGACTGATAGGACTGCAGGGATAGATTTCATATTTATTATTATCATCAATGATGGTGGCATCGGGTCCTATGAATGTATTGCAAGGCGAGGGTGCCATCGGCTCCAGTGATGGCGGGGTCGGAAACATTCGAGTGAGTTCTGCCACTCCGAGTGCAATAGAAGTCGAACTATTCTTATTATTTTTCATTGAGTGTTCCTCTAAATTAGTAATTCCTGCAATGGATGAACCATTAACGGTATTATTTCGATTGGAAGTTCCCGATGGCGTGAGAGG
>JAUJYR010000006.1:0-20195 GCA_033995805.1 Hermannia gibba
AAATATTTCAATTGAATTGGATTTATATCAGGGATCAAATATTTTGGAGATTTATAGATATATACAGTATTTCTATCACTTGTTGAATGATCGAAACGATTCCCGAATAAATATATAGGACTTTTATTTCGGACATAAATTATATTTGATTCATAACTAACTGAAAAAAAACAATTTCAATATTTTAAAATTATTTTAAAAATTATTATTTCTTACTGAAAACTTGGTTCAAAGCAATAAATATGAATAACACTTTCATTATTAATTTACATCAGAATATATTTTACTCAAACTAATTTCATATTTTACTTTAATTAAAAGAACTTAACATATGTTTTAATGATATATACGTTTACAATTTATCCTTAAGTTTCTATTAGTGTTGTTTAGATTAAATATTTTTCAACTTTACTGTATTCCGATTTGAATTAAAAAATATTCTATAAGATTCCAATGAAAATGAAAACCTGGTAGGTTTCATATTAGAATTAAAATCTATTGATCATTATTGTTATGAAATACTGTTTATTCAATTACTGTTACATCGTTGGTAAGACAAATCTGTATATTATTATTCAAACTTATTCGTTAAGAAGATCTAAACACTGATTGAAAAGTTTCGGATAATTAATTTTGTTTTATTACAATTTTCACTTGACATAGAACTTAACACAATCACTTTCCCTCTTGCACAACTCCTGACCATGCTTGACTTTTTGTTGAAGATCCCATATATTTATGAATTTACATAGATATTTCGGAATCAGGGGTATTAACAGTGTCTTATAGAGTTGCAAACAGACAGACAAACCAACTTTTATAATTATATAAGGATAATTTTATTTTGTATAATAGGTTTCAATAAGCTGTTTGTTTTATCAATTATTTATAACTTGCCTACTGCTAGTTAATGTATATTAGTAAACACAATTAATTTAATTTGCAGTAAAAATATGTTTATTTTTCATATTTAATTTTAAATTAACAGAATATCAACAAATTTAATTTTAACAAATATTAATTTTTTTATTAACTCAGATCTCAACGAATCTTACGTCATCTGATTTGAATCTTTCTTCCTCGTCGTAAGCCCTCAAATATCTTTTGCAATAAATTGATGAATAAACATTTCCTCCAATCATCAAATTAAGACATTCAATATAAATTTTCATTTCTTCCGAACAGTTATCCGATTTCAGTATATTTTCTTGATAACGTTTTATTTTCTCTTCCTCATTTCTAATGATTTCCCCCACTTTATCGATTGCATCATTTAAATCGATGTTTTCTGTTTGCATCACAGCGATAACTCCATTGAGGGTATTTCCCAAATCATAATCTGTATCATTCAATTCTTTTTTCAAAGAACACAAGTCATTAGCTAAAGTGACTTGACAAACCATTGAGTCATACATTTTTTGAAAGTATTTGTCATACCATTCTGAATCTTTTAATTCTATGTCTTGTGCTAGTTCAATTAGTTGACAGGTAAATAGCAACCCGGCAGATTTGTATCTTATCTTAATAAAATAAAATATCAATATTAAATATATGGTTTTAAAATTAAAACAATTTATTTATCAAGATGAAAATGTAAAAATAACAGGAAAATATTAAAGAATGAGTTGATTTTATATTGAATTATATAAATAATTTGAGTCTCATGAAAGTGTTTAAAATTTATTTAGATCTTTTAAACCAATGGATGTAATGATAAAAAGTAAAATTTATACTATAATATTTAAATAAATTGATGATTACTCACATTCATAAATTCTTGGTAGTTTTCGAAGCCAGAATTTTTCTTTTTCCACTTGTATTCAAGGAGACTTCCAGTCAAACAGCGCTTCACTCCATAACAAAAACGCTTCCTTTGATTTAGGGTATAATTTTGACAAATTGCATCCATTGTTATATAGATTCCACTTGAATACTGCGACCATTTAATCATTGAAATATTATTTTTGCCTTGTATTTTGTCTAACATGTCTATCATCTCGTTAAAGTATTCAAGGCCTAATGCTTCATTACATTCAGTAATATCATCATTGTTGAAAAAAGCTGCGAAATATTTTACAGTCAATTCCAATCGTTCTTGACTTACAGTACGAGGATAGAATAGAGCAGCGATTATGCCAGTTGGACTAATCCAATCTTTATAATAGTCTACTTCGAGTCCAGAGTACTTCATATGCCACTCGGACCACAATCTTGCATTTTCTTCTGTAAAGAACTTAGGAATTTCATAATTACTACCAAGTGTTTTGAGAACTGATACGATTTTTGTAGATTTGAATTCTAAGATGAAAAAAAAATACAAAATATCAAAATCTATTCAATTTATTCGTCAAAAATTTACAAGTAATTTATTAAAATTCTAATTATAACATTCGCTCTTAGTAATCGTTTTAAACATGTTATTATTAATATGGTTGTTGTTTAAAACGATTACTTAAATAAATTTGTAACTATGGTCTTTACAGAGGCATAAAATATATGAAAGAATTTAATCAATGTTTATTACGAATAACTACAGCATAATTTGTCTATATCTCTAAAATTAAAATAAATTAAACAATATTCTTATCAATATTTATTCTTAATATATTTCAAGCATTTTTTTTTATCTCCCAAACTACTTTTATCTTCAATCAATACTTTTAATAAATTTTCAAAAACATGTTCGGACTATTCGTGGAATGCTGGTTATATGAGAGAATAATTTTTTCTCTATAATATTTTAATTATTATGTTGGGGCTACACTATGTGTGTAGGCACTAGGAAAAATTGAGTGTAATATTGATTCGATGCGTAACTGCTTTGCATTAAATTATCATAAAATGAGATTTAATTGTGTTTGAGAATATCATTTTTCACTGGTTGCTATCATTAGTTTATCATAATTTTATAATCAGATTTGAAAGTATAGAATTAATACTATTAAATCAAATACAAATCTCAAAAATTAGCTGAGTTATTTCTTGCTTTTCTTTTACTTAACCGCTCATAAGTAAACTATATAGAATATATTGTATACAATTTTTTTATTACCTATCATTTTTGTATGAATTTAATATAAATCGAAATTTCAAAATATTTTCACTATGGTCTATGTAATTCGATAAATTTTTTTGTATCGTGTATATTTTTTCAAGCTTATAGTAAATCTTCTTAATGTGATCATTTCTAGTTATAGATTTTTTCATATTAAATAAAAATATACATGTTAAATTTCATAATGAAATTTTATTGTTATACACTTTGAGAAATGATCCATAATTTTAGAACAGGCAGCGATACGGAAGGGCAGACACTGATTTTTGAAGACACCTCTAAATCAAGGAAACTTGGTAATTTAATATTGATAGCTACGCTTTAACCATTTGAGTAAAACGACGCTAATCAGATTGAAATCCTTGGCTGATATTCAGCTTTCAAAATGTTCTATGTGCTGACCAATTGTGAGTTTAAACTTTGATGCTGCCAAAGTCGGTTACATTGCACTCATTCAAATCGGAAAACGTATTACATATTTGAACATATTATATAATTATCAACTTTTAGTTATGCTTTTACTTTGTATGGTTGTATCTAAAGAACTTCTAATTAAGGCAATGATAATTGTTTTGAGTTTATACGACTCGAATTAAGTTATGCCACATCCGGAGGGATTCCAGTATACATTGACATTAGAAAAAACAAAAAACACGAGTAGACTGTTGGTAACCAATATTGAAGTGGTAAACAAACACATAATGCATAATTACAAGCACTAGAATCTACAATGATTCACACGCTTCAAGCTGTAATCTTAATCAACAACAAGACTGTCCTTTATATAAATAGTATTTGCATTAAATTAGCGCAAATTCTGTATTGCAATAAGGATTGTATATAAAACCATTATTTAATCGCATTCAAAATAAAATATAATGAAAGAAATTAGGATTTGATAAGTTCGTTCTAGTTTATCAAAAATAGAAAAATTTTAAATATGTGTAAAAACTTTATTCAAATTAATGAATTCAATAGTTGTGATGAACGCGATTACATATGAGTATACATTCGATTAACATTCACGTTCAGAATATGATTGAAAACACGTTTTTTTCCAAAAAAAGATCAAATCTCTTTTTCAATCCTGATTTAAAAGTGGATATGAATTAAATCTTAATCTCGATTGGAATTTGATTGAAATAAATATTGAATTGAAAACGGGATTAATCCACCAGTCGCGAACACGTTTTTATACAAAATACAAATTGTTACCTCCTTCAAAGTTATGTTTTGACCCATAGTTGCCTGTGCGCATTAGTCTGTCGTTTTGTATTGACCATGATCCCATTGAATCTGGAATTTAAAAGTTTTTTAATTATTGAACGTCATAAATAGCACACGAGAATTGCACCTAAGATAGCATTAATATCATTAACATAAAATATGACATGTGATATATTTTTATTCATATTAATGCTATTTCGGGTGCAATTCTCGTGTGCTATTTATGACGTTTAATAATAATAAGTTTCAAATTAGTTTTTATTTAAACTCTGTTATTATAAATAAATTAATTACTATTGTTAATGAAGATTTTTATTCAAACAGTTATACAAATTAAAATCTTTAACATTTCAATGCAACAATAATTTAATAACCTTGCTTTAATTAAAAAATGCATTTCAAAAGACAGAAATGTTTTAAACAAAGTATTTTATTATTTTGTGCATAACTTACAATTAAAATTTATTTATTTATTTCAATTTTAATGTAATTTCACGCAATATCTAGGTATTTTATGCAATTTCTATTGTAACTTCATTTAACCACAAAACTGAAATTTTTTAAAATTTATTTAAATATTAAAACATTAACAATGAAAATGTAGATTTATTTATGGTGTTATAGTCCGATAGACAGTTGGGGAAAGTATATTATAAACTATTGTTTAAGAGACTGGCTTGGCACGAATTTAATGCAAGATTAAGATTTTCGACATTAAAATATATTTATAAATTACTAAATGGTTTGGGGTCTCACAGCTCGAAACATTTCTTCAGCTATATTACAGAACAAGATTTAGAGATCAGTTTATGCTAGAACATAGAACCAGTGAAGAGCAGAAAAAACCGGAGCCAAGATTCAATCCAAAGGATAGCAAGGATTACAATCATAAATGGCCACCGCGTTCTCCATGTCTTCGATGTTTACAAGATTATGGCATCACAAAAATTAACTGGAAAAGCGACTGTAAAGGAACTAACATTCGAATGACGTCTTGACCTCGAGAAAGCGCTGGCAAGAATGTAGATAAAATTCCCAAAGTGGTTCAAACTTTTCTATCGATGAATATCATAAACATTTTTGTATTTATTAACAATTCCATTTAACAATGAAATTAAAATTAACTAATATCTTAAAACAATTAAAATTTTAATAATAAATTTGAAGATTAATGAATGGGGTTAAGAGACAGATGTAGATTAATTTATTCTAATTTTTTATGTATTTTCATGCAATTTAAATGTATTTTTATTCAATTTTTATTTATTTTCAGGCAATTTCAATTCATTTTCAGGCAGGTTCTATGTATTTTCAGGTAATTTTGTTGTATTCTTTCAATTTATTTTAACAATGAAATTATAAATTCATCAATCAAAATGTAAAATTATTGTTGAAAATGAAATTTTAAAAATACCTTTTAACAATGAAACGAAAACTTTTCAATAAATTTTAAACACGAAATTGGAAAATTTATCAAAATCTTAACAATGAAAAGGAAAATTCATCAACGTAATTTATTATTGAAAATGAAATTTATCGATGCAAATCAAATATTTATGAATAATCTTCAACAATAAAAATTAAATTTTATTAATGGTGGACGGACAGACAGATTAACATCTAATCAATTTTATAAGCCCGTATTAAACATCAAAATTGTGACAAAACTTAATTAATAAAATAAATTATATATAATAAAAAGCTCTGACAACTTATTTTGACCAAGATTATATTAGTGATAATGATATAGAAATAAATTCATATATTTTATTTTACTTAAATTTATTATATTTAGCTTTCATAAAGCAAATTTGGGGCCTCGAGTTGAATGTTTGAAATAATATGGGGAGCAGAATAATTTTAAGTTTAAAATTAGTTAATTTATAAACAATATTAATGAAGATTTACATTTAAACAGATATACAAGTTTAAACATTCAGTAATTTAATTAAACACGTATAGAATACAATTTTTATGATTAATATATTATATTTTAACCTTTTACCTTATTTATTAATATTTAATTACATACCTGCATTATTATCATTCTTAACATTGTCCATTTTAACTATTATATTATGTAGAAGATAAACTCAATTATTATTCCTTGAATTATAAATTATTCTTAAAAAATTATATTTACTACGACTTATTCACAAAATCCTTATGTTTCGTTATTAGCAGATGTTAAAAGATTTTAAATAATTATGAAACCTTTCGAAATTATTAAAAATTAGAATAGAGGAAAACTAAAATCTACTGACCCAAAATATGGTGATATCTAGGTTGTTATTTATTAGTTTGCGAGCATTTATTGAAATATTAAATAATATTGCTAATATACTAATACTAGGTGTCATTAGTGTTAGATCAATAAATTTTGATTTGTCTCTAGAATATTTAAATATTAAATTGCATTGTATTAAACAGAAATAAGCTAATAAGTGTTCTGTATCCATTTTCCCATTGAGATGATTAGCGTGTCAGGGATTTCAGACGCTAGAAATTTAGTAAAGTTTTTTGCTTTCTAAACGAGTAACTTTGAAGCTTGAATGTAATGTGCTCACATGCAGAAAGGAAATGAGTCATGTACAGTTTATCTATTTATAACACTTTTCAAACTTTAGTGCAATTTCAGTTTTAGTCATAAAATTAAGTTTATTTTTATAAACAGATAAATATTAATCATTCAAAATAAACTTTATAGTATTACTAAACTTGTATTTGAAATAAAATTTAAAAATTGATATAAATAGATATGACTTTTCATCACTCGAGATACTCGATTTTATAACCCCATATTATTACATAATATGAGCTTAAAATTACAAAGTGTTTGATAAATAACAATCGCATTGTTAGGTCGACATAATATTTAAATTTGTTAAAAGTGCGTTTTTTTGCATAGTATGCATCTGTGAGAAAACAATTGCTTTTTTAACTCTTTATTTAAAAAGAATACCTGAATGGCTTAAGAACTTAAAGGACTCTGCTAAATTCAAACAGTGATCTGCCGAGAGTAGCAAGGTAAATAATAGTATAGGATATGCCTGGAGTCAAACCCGTACCTCCAGGCCTGAGTGCGATTATTCTAACCGCTCAGCCAGCTCTACTCTCTTTGATGCTTGTTTATGCTTGTTTCGACCCAACAATGTCAATAGTTATATATCAAACATTATGCATTTCTCTGTTTATTAATCTGTAGATAAAATGTTTTATCAAAATAACCTTTCAAATTCAACATAAATAGTTCTCTATGTATAGAATAATTTTTAATGAGTATTATGTTATTGATTAAAAATATTTTGAAAGTAAATAAAATGTTTTTAGTAATGATAGTGATTATGAATGGATAAAAGTTATTAAATACTTAAAGGGTATGAAAAATAGTTGTTTGAATTTTCAAATTAAAAGTATTCAAGAATTATATCGAATGCAAAATTTTATTGGAAAAGTAGAAACTATTAAAGAATTTCTCGAAGTCTTAATAAAAGTTTTAATGTTTTGCTATTTTTTAATGTGTTTGACAGTAATGATCTTTTTTTATACATTATTTGATGCTATAATATATATTATTTTGTCTTCAATTTGCGACCGAATAACTGCTTCTGAGGGGGTCTCTGCTTAGCACTAGCGAGAGGTGGTCGCCATCACAGGTTTCGTACTTCTCGAAGCGCGGGTTCGAGGCTTCGTAATGTCGTCCTCGCGTTCTCGTAACGCGTGTTCCGGTTCGTCGAAGTTCGAGTTCACGCGATAACTGCGTGTGATGCGTGACACGTCCCGTTCGCGCGCCTTCGCGAGGAATTAGGATAAATAATAAAACACTTTAATAAAATTTGTAACTTTTTAATTAAAATTAATCATAAAAATACAATTTTGATTGACTCGATTTCACAAAACAAAAATCATTTATAATATTAAATGTATTTTAAAGAGATAACAATTATAAAATTTTGATTACTGCTCGACTTGAAGGCAGAATTAAGACAACTGATCAGCTCGAAAGCCAGCATAAAAACATAAAAAAACTATACTAAATTACATTAATATATATATACAATTTTCAGTCTAAAAACCATTAATAAAAAATTAATAAAAGTACAAAATATCAGATTATAATAATTAGTAATGAAAATGAGTGAACTATTGATTAAAGCATTTATCAAAAGGTAACAAAGTTTGGAAAAAGGCATTCATGACTTAAATATTTAACAGCTCAGGTGGGGTGACACCTGACTCGATCTCAAAAGCCTTTTTAACTAAATTAATGCTTATCTAAGAAAATTATTTTTCGTCTATATTTTTGTCCAAAAAAGATAAATGTAAATTATGATATCAATAGAAAATATAAATGTTAAATAGTGCAACTTGAATTCATTCAATTTTTATGTGATTTTATATCCTATCAAAGTAAATAATTTGTGTCAGGTTTTTGTAAATGGTGGTCAATATTTCGATTAAACTGATTTATATCTACTTGCTAAGATTAATAATAAAAAATCAATAAAAGCCCATTCAATAAATCTTTGGAAATATCGTTATAAGAGAAATTGCGCTTTAATTGATATCTACATGATTTTTATTACGTATAAACTTAAGCAACTGTGTTATAATTTGCTACACTATGATACCTGATTCAACTATACAACCAGATAATAAATCTTTACTAACAATTGAAACAGTTGAATAAAAAATCATCAAAAATTGTGATTGTAATGGTTGAATACATGATTCGGGTTGATTCGTATCATATATTCAAAGTAAGTACAAGATCAGTGATCATAAACTCTTGTTATACAGACTCAAATGGTTTTGAGATCCACACTAAAAGATCATTAACTCTCATCAGTTGTTTCGGTTTGTTTGAGACAAAGTAAAGCATGCAATTAACATATCACATAACATAAGAAAGTAATTTCACACAATTTTAGCATTTATTGCGACGAACACAGCATGTTTTTGGTGCAAATAATTCATTTTCCTATCTTTATTTGATCTGTTAATACTAGTAACACATTTGTTTTTTACAGCTTTGTGTTTGTGATCACTTCAATCCATCAATCGATGGGAGCAGTGATTCCCTAAATTAGTTCTCACTATTTGTCATTTGAGAAAGACCTGAATTCACTGCACATTAAATTATGTCAAATCTCTTTTTCATCTACTTTTGGACTTTTGTTTTTATTCTATAAAATTTCATGAAAGCAAATCTTTGTTCAATGAAAATACAATTTGTTTTAGGAAAACTGCATCTGAAAAATTTAATCTTATGATTTTCAAATATAATTGGAGGGATTAGGTTAAGGCTTTCACTTTCTTAATACAATTCCCCATAAAATATTGAACATTTATTCTTTAAATATTCTTCAAATATTACTTATTTATTATAATATTAATTAAAGTTCAGAAAGATTAAAACTAAAATCAAAGTCAAAATAAACAATTATTAATAAAATAGGTTTACTCAGAGATTATTGATCAAACATTTAAAGGATAAAAGGATTATCATAAAAAATCTAATGAATTATAAATATAATTTTTGAAGTCGTTGCATGTTTTGTTCTTAAATGATAAATCACTATTAGATCTAACATAGAATGATAGCATTTATTCAAATTGAATTTAAATCGAATGATCAATCACAGTTTGCATTTAAACAAAAACTTTCTTTTATCTAATTTTCATTCAATTTTATCGCTATTCAAATAAGAGTATACCAGCGATGAATGCAATAACTGATAGTGAAAACTAAAAAAGACAGCTAAACAATGTTCTATTATTATGTATTGTTAGGAAGTTTTGCTATTTGGTTGAGGCACTTATTTTAAAAACAAGCTTTGATACAATATATAACAAAATGTTTGAATTGAATGAGAGCTACAAAATCAATGGAAGATCCAGATTATAAAAATAGAATATGTGTGTGTGTGTGTGTGTGTGTGTGTGTGTGTGTGTATTTGTGTGAATTCAATAGATGAGGGTTAGGCTATGCTCTACTTTATTGTGGTAATGTCTGCATACAGTGCATGAAGTGTTAAAATGCATGAATACTCGATACCACAACATAAACATAATAAAAAGCGATCAGAGCTAAAGTGGAGCAAATCATTACGAAGGAAATGAAAAATGTTAATGTTTAAACACCAGTTTCTAATTCATTGTTTTTCGCTGGAATTTCATTAATAGAATTCATTAAAAATACTGCGCTGTATATCTCTAATAAATTTTTTACAGTGCATGTAAACGTGATAATAAGTTGCAATATAAATAAATGAATTGCTTTTTTCTATATTATTCAAGTCTATAGTAGTATATTAAATATTCCTCCAGCAAAATAGTTATATGTGATATTTGTTAAAATGGAAATAAACAATTTCATCTCATTATTCCATTTTAGTGATTGCCGTGCATTCCGTCTCCAAATACCGAATAACTATTTTGAAAACATTTTCCAGAATCTGAAAGAGCATTATGTAAATCATGTATTAAGGCTATGACAGGCTTCAGGCGTTCAATTGGTCTTCAAATCAAAGTATATACACATATAAGAGTTGGTTTCCAGTCCTCCACTACAACCCTGATTACAGAGCCGACAGATAATAAACTCATCAGAGTTTGGCTTAAAATCTAGTTTAAACCGAAATAACTGTTTTGAGCTCAATTGATTGTACAGACAATTTTGTTTTATCATTCAGAATAGAGAACTGATGTATTATTCGGTAACACAGATAATGTTGTCGACAGAGGCAGGAGTAGGCGTTTGAATGCACGGAAACCGGTAATAGTATAATTAGAATCACTTAAGCAATATAGTCTTTGCTTATTTTAGCATATCAATTTGCATTGACATGGTAAAACTTATAAAGGATAAAATGTTAATGATAATTCTTTCTTTATATTTTGTAACATAAGAAAGACAGGCATATGGCATAACATGAGAGAGCATAGCAAACCAAAAACTTGTATAAGAGCACAAATGATAAGCTCCAGCAGGGATATGAGTATTTTTCGATGATATTTATCCAGTACAATATCTAAGATATAGTAAGAGTGTTTACAATACGTGCTCTACCACTCAATTGTTGGGCGCAATAGAAAAATTGGTTGATGTGTTCAATGCATCTTCGCTTGTATTGATATAACCTCAGAAATCCTAACATTGAGATCCGTCAGAAGCAGTTCCTTATATGACACCTTTGAGAATCGCCTCTAAAGCATATGCGAGATTAGGAAATGAGAATTTGACAACAAAGAAGTGTAGGCATCGATTCTGTTGTGATTACATAAACAGGAGCTCAACAGTCAGCTCAACGAGCCTTTGATTGCAAGTTTAACTGATTAACTTAACATCAAAATGAAGGAAATAACTCTTAAACCCACATCTGTGCACTTATTTTTTCTCTCTATAATTTAAGATTCAAGCACTTAATTTAATTTCAAGTCAAATAATTAAAACATGCCTTGCATTCACTGAGTTTTATTCAACGGCACGTAACTTACATTAATTAAGATATCATTTATTTTTCAAACAAAATATACGAATTACTTATGGAAAATTCACATTTTCATTTACCAATTTCAATTGATCAGTTTTCAACTATAAATCTATAATTATATTATTCATATTGTAAAATAATTTTTAGTAAATTATTAAATAATATTGTAATTCTTGTCGGACAAAATATTAAATTATGAATTAATTGTAACGATTAATAAGATTTTCCATTTCATGAGATCAAGAATTAAAGTTTCAATTAAGACAGAAAAATGAAATATTAGCCACTTTCTAATCAATAGAGATGAAAGCGGAATTGATATAACATAACATGTTATCATATTTGAAAATTATCTATTTCTGTAAAACAATTATTGACAATCAAAATCACAATTGAAACGATTGTCTTTGAATGAATTGATATTTCGGAAAATCCAAAGAAAACAAATCCAAAATTGCATGAAATGAAATAAATTTTAATAAACAGTAAAGACAAAATAGTTGTATCGGATACTGTATTGCTGTAAAATAAATTCCTCAATAAGTTGGCTTAGAATTCATAAAAGCATAAAAATTCAAAAACATGTTTAGTTGAAAACTCATTTCGTACGATAAAAAGGTACTTTATTGAAACACTTATAGACAGAAATAGCTCTTAACTCAAATTTTATATTTCAGGGAAATCATTGAATAATAATACTGTATGCAAATTATCCATAAAATAAATTGTTAAATAATACATAAAATAATGTAAGAAAATTTTTACTTCAAAACTAGCAATCAGACATGCTCGCAAAATTATGTATCTAAACACTTTTGATTAGGTAGATGAATTTAGGCAAACTTGATGAAACTTTGTAATTGAAAGTAAGTTTGACAGTTTTAACATCCTCAAACAGACCCCGGACACTTTTCAAAACACCCAATATCTCTGTTTTCAAAACTAATGGGTGAATAAGAATCGAATAATTGATTTGAATATTTGAAATCTTTTTATTTAAACATTTTTTAATTACTATTATTTAAACAAGATTAGCAAATGACATGATAGTATCACTATCATACATTTGTAAACTATAAAATTATACCACAAATTAGCATTAATGACAAATTATTGATTTTAATTATTAAAATTTTGATTTTGTTTTTTGCATCAGATATTAATAAAAGATGTTTACGAGAACTAATAAATGATTAAATTTTGTACGAGATTTTGAATTCTCAAGCTTTAGATCAATATTTTTTATAACCTTAAATAATATCAATTATAATCTAAATATCAATTAAGACTAATATAAACTTTACATCTAATAGTTAAATTCAATTAATTTAATTGAGGCTTCATTTAACATGTAATATAAAAGTATATGTTAAAAGATGTTTTATCACTTGAAATAGAAAAATAATATCAAATTTTAATTAATTTAATCATTGTTTTGAAAAAATAGAATTAAACTTAAATCAGATAATTATTTTCCACTGGATTTGATTCTGATTTCATTAAATCCTTAATAATTCACTGCTTTGCTATCATTACTATACTTTTATTACTCCATTAACACAGATATTATTAGCATTATCTTAATGTTCAATTATTATTTTGAATAACATTACTCTCTGAGAAAAATTTCACAGATTTTTAGGGTTAAAAAACCGAATCAAATGAATATTTTTGTATATGCAAAATATGCATATTTGCTTAGATAATGTGAAGTTTTTCATTTAGTATCACATCACTGAATGTACATGTTTTCGGACTATTAATTCATGCATTCAATGAATTATTATAAACTTAATGTCCAGTTCATTATAATAATACTTATTATACAATATTGTATAATATATGTAGAGCATCATAATTAGTTATTCTTAATTAGAAAGATATTATTTATTTTTATTAAAAACTCAATATTTTGGCAAATAATCTAAGTGAATTTTCCATTTTAAATCTATTAATTAACAATTGTCAAGATATTTATTATTTATATTTAATTATTATTTTGAATGAAATGTAAGAACATCGAGGGGTTAATTTAGTTCATGTATATTCACATCTATTATCAATCATCTGAATGGGCAAACTTTATTATATTTTAGCTGATTGTCTCACCTCAGGTAATGAGAAATAGTTGATGATTGTTCTGCAGACATAACTCTAATTAGAATATATTCTGGTAAAGCCGGATGGTCTGGGATTTGAACCCATGTCTCGCTCTTTTCTTTTACTCATTATTCAATAGTTTTTCTTCTTATACCTATTTATAGCAATTTCTACCCTTGTTTTGTGATTTAGTCTTTTTAACGCTAATTTTTCCATTTATTATCCAATTCGACCTCAAATTGTGTTGATTTTGTTTCTATATTTGAAGCACTTTATTATATCCAAAGATTAATTATGAATTTTCTTATTTAATTTTCAAAACAATTAAAAAGACTTGAAGTTAATGAGCTATTACTTCCCAAACTCATGAATACTTGAATATAAATTAAATGGAAATGAGAAAAAAGATAAATTAATTTTCGAGTATGAAAGCGAACAAATAAAATACGATAATATCGATTATTATTTCAAAATATTGCTTTACAATAAACACTAAAATCTCTACTTTGAGAGAAAAGATTATGGTTTTCAAAAAACTTTGTGTATGTGTACAGTGCCTGAATTAATACCATGTTTTATCAAATCTTAAAAAAATAATCCCTTAGAATTTAATTCCATGTCAATTTTAATATAGCAATCTTATTAAGAAGAAAATACTTGATATATTTTAATATTAAATTTAAATCAACTTAATATAAATCATTTAAAATAAATAAACTAAATATTTATTGAAAAATCGCGCATTTTGTTAGGAAAGGGAAATTAATATTTATTTCAAAAAACTAATTTTCAAAGGTTTAGGTCATATTGAATATATTGATAATTTTTCTATCTATTTGATGTTCTGAAATCTCAATGTGAACTAGTTTTGAAACGAATAGTTTTTATTTGAATAATTTGACGAATATTTGAAATTCAAAAAATGTTAAGGAATCATGATTTAGCAGCTTAGTTTGATAGTGCATGATGTTATTCCAGAAACGGTACATAAATGCATCGGATTTTAGGTAAAGTTTATAATACCATCATTTAGACTTAAGACACTTTTTATTATATACACTATTACCTCGTTATAATGTATCATCTATAAAGTGAATCTAGTGAATAAGATCGATCCCAAAGAATATAACCACCTTCTTTATAGTGAATAGAATTTTTGTCCCTTGAGATTCCTTACAAGCAGGTAGTGGTGTAGCAAAACATTAGTACATATAAAGTTGCAATCATTAAAACTGATAGTGAATATTGTTGTATTGATTAAATTCTTAAACTCTCCGGAGGTTCTTATATAGAGTTTTTCTTGAAAATTCTAATCAAATAATTTCAAGGAATACCACATAATAAGCCTTATTTATTATGTTATTTTTTATGTCTTAAGACAGATCCCGTTTGAGCCCGATTTGCAACTTATAACTCATGTTATATTAAATTCTTTCATTAACTGAGAATAATGAATACAGTGAACAATGAACGTGATTCAAAGCTAATTGCTTTAATTCTAAAGCTAATCCAGTAAAATGTTTCAACAACATTGGGAAGAAAAATTAGTGATGATAAATGCTTTTGACAAGAATAGGAACAATTTTTAAACCGAAAAGACTGAAAAACATTTATTTATAATTTGTTACTTTCGCTTAACTTTAAAAAAAACTTTTGTTACAGTAATTTCTAAATGTTTTTCATCAAAATCATCACATATAAGGAGTTGTCTTTAGGAACATATTCAATGCTTAAAGTTAAAAGCAAACTATCGAATAGTTGAGTTAACATACAGAGTAGCTCATGAACAAATGGACTTAAGGCAAAAGATGCTGATCTCTATGGTAACACAGGCATCATCGCTGTGAGCATTAAGAGTGAGGCGAAATCATGAAGTGGAATATATAAGCCTATGAGCTATAACCATGTCTATACCAGAGAGTAATGAACCTGTTATGTTGAAATCGTATGGAAATATCCCTATATATATCACTATACCCTTGTTATATATTTATACATATCCTTGTGTACAAATCTATGCTATAAAGAAATAAAAGGACAATCTAAGTGTAATTGAGCGGATCATTTCGTATAATATCATCAAATCATCAAATTTTCAACCTCAACATCAGCTAAATCATAAACACCCTTCATTTTATAGTTTTCACAATGTTTGCCTTTAGGAAACATGAACCCAGTATTTTTATATTAAATTTGAGATTTTTTTCTACTTCACCAGTCATGATATCAGAGAAGTTGAAGCCTCTGTTGTTTTATAGCTTACAAGTCTCTTAGCTGTGGAGCAAAATGAAACTGAGAATCTACTACTGAAGCAATACTAAGCATCCATACTATGGAATATACGTATATGAAAAGAAAAAACAATTTCTATCATATCATGAAAAAATTATTATTATTATTATTATTGCTATTATTATTATTATAGAAGTGAGAGAA
Organism: Hermannia gibba; assembly: GCA_033995805.1. Classification (NCBI taxonomy): domain Eukaryota; kingdom Metazoa; phylum Arthropoda; class Arachnida; order Sarcoptiformes; family Hermanniidae; genus Hermannia; species Hermannia gibba. The sequence goes on from JAUJYR010000006.1 coordinate 16,315, forward strand.
CAACTCTAACAGCAATTCAGAGAAAACTTATATAATATTTATATTAAATTCCGAATCGCAGCATCTATGCTATCATAATATCATATCGTATTAAAGATGGCTTTAATTGTATAATAACATGAGTAAACATTTCTAATATTTTAAGAAAAACTAAGATTGACATAATTGGAGTGATGCTAAAAATCAAAAATGATTTCTGTCCATTATTATAGAAAAAATAAAGTTATAATTTCACGCACAATATAAAATAAGGGCAGATTTAATAAATAATAATAGCAAGTATAGGAAAAAGATATAATATTTGTGTTGGTGACTCATGTTCTGCCAACAATGACAGCTAGTTTTCTCTTTGTCCAAACTCTTTGTTGATGAATATAAGTGACAGTAAGCCAACGACATTTCGATCCATACTAACGGAATTGATAAATAAATACAGCTCTTTATCAAGAATGAGAAAAGAGAGCACCAGTACATGACGCCATAGGAATACACTATCTATTTGTTGGCCACAAATCACTAAAGCCAATCTCGATCATATGCTACTCATTTACTTTATGATTACTTGGGAAACCTCACCTTTTTTCCCATAAAATTAGTTAGAATTAAATGACAGGCATCAGACATAATCCAGAACCAGTTTTCGGTCATTCTGTGTCTCAAATATCCCTTTAATCTTCATTATATTAGTATAGAACATTGGGATCTCTCTCTCTCTCTCTCTCTCTCTCTCTCTCTCTCTCTCTCTCTCTCTCTCTCTCTCTCCCCATCCTTTGCTTGCTCACTCATTTTCATGAACTAACATTAATTTCATGACTGTTCGCATCATTGAATAATCTGAAGCAAATTAACTTGTGTGCAGTCAATTCCTTAAGAAATTCTGAATTAACATATTGTATGTGGCATTGGATTCTTTATAATACCAGTTATTTTTCCTACACTATAAATTTAAGGCTCAAAATTGAAGCTTCAATTTATAATAATAATACTAAAGTATTTATCAAACTTAAAGTCTTAAGTTGTTGAAGATCTACTAAATGTAACTGAACAGTAACACGTGCTTTAAGTGCATCAAATCTAACAAAAATCGGGCATTCAGTCGCACTCAGAATTCACGAAAAGTATGAATAGAATTATCAGTGATTGAGATATTAAGGAAACCTCAATAACATGTTAAATAAATGGCCAAAAATATTATCGCTTAAATTTGAGGATAAACATGAGTTGATTGCATAGACTCTATTCAGTATTTTGTATCTAAGTTTTGGGTAATCTAACGAAGACCAGGGGATAGACATTAAACATGGAGTTTGTCAAACACACGAATGCCATAAACATTGTGAATATAAGGAATTGACGCATGAATGGTGATCCCAAATACTATTGGGTCCAGAGTTATACTTTGGTTTAGATGAAGAAAGTTTAGTCTTGAGAGTGTGTTCGAGTGAAAGCTTTGCGAATTGCAATCGGAGCTATCGTTCAACAAATTGGACTCCTTTTGAAGCGTACGCTTCGATAAATTGGTTTTTATATTTAGTCCGCTATTTTGATGCATTTAACAGAGACCCCATTATATGATGGAAAATGTAAGGTATCATATAATATATAATTCACACTTCAATAAATTCAGTTTCACAATTTTCTAATAATATCAGATTAAAAGTTTTGAATCCAACAAAAATATCATCGTTTAATACTGTGTTTGATTTTCTCCTTCGAAATCATAACATTTTAGAAACCAATATATATTTTTATAATAGAAAGTCTGAACTTCTGGTTTTATAGTTATGATTTTTTATACGCAATATATATGATTTTGTTTTTTAAACTTTTAATAGACCATGAAAATGACTTTATCAAAGTTTTATCAACCAATTCAATCCCCATTTGTTGCTCCAAAAACATAATTCAATTATACGAATCAAACTTTGAATTCAATTTAGAAGCAAATATCAACTTTTTAATAAAATTCAATTAGATAAAACATACTGCATATAATAATATTTATTTTTTATATCAAACTTGAAATTATAATTAATTTTGTGAATTTGATGTTTTGTTGAAAGCTGTATTGTATGAATAAATTTGAAAGGATTGATTTATCTATATGATCTGATCCAATTCCATTAACTAAGTTTGTCAGGGTGTTCCACCAGATCACAATCACATTATCACATTTTGACATCAAATAAGTTGATTCCGTATATTTTCACACATTTTGATTTTAAGTGTAAGCCCAGCATCAGTATCATAAAGTATCACATCGTATCAGATTTGATAGCTTCACACCCACATCAGTGTGCAAAATACAATATGCCAAACACAGAAATTGACTTACACTCAGTTTAACTCAACCCTTATTTGAATAATGTATTGTCAATTTTTCTGCAACATTCATAGTAAACAGTGGAGAAATATTGTGTTTTATTTAAGAAGAAAAAGGTCTTATTTTTAAAGGAATTGTTGGCTCATTTATCAATGCCATCATTATATATTTGCTTATGTAAGCACTCATTTCTAGATTTAACTCACAGTTAAATAAGAATATGGTAGTCATGACATGCAATGGCAGTAAAAGCATAAATGGATTTGTATTTATGCAAAAATTGGTCAAATGAATCGATATGATAGTTGGACTCACCAATTGTGGTGATCACAGTCAAACTGTACATCCATGAGCCTGAAAGCGACCACTGCTGGGCTGGACTTCCTGTTACTCTTCCATCGTATCCATCTTTGACCGCTTGAATCAATTTCTGTTGGAATTTTTCTATCTCTTTAGAAGCCATTGTTGTCCAATTTTCCTTATACAACACATTAAGTTTATAAGTTTCGCTCCAAAGATTATGTACAGTGGTATTACGTATATTCAATACTTGTGAAGCTTTCTCCCTTTCATAAGGCTCTAGTAATGGAAAAAATAAATGATAAAAAAAAGTTACTTTTTGTATTGTATTTCTTAAGTATCATATCTTAATAAAACAACAATATTTACCTTCAAAATATCGGAAAATAAAAGCTCCGATAAGACTGTATGAAATAACTAAGAATCCAAGACCGATGTGTGAGAACAAAAATGCTAAAAATCTTCGACAACAATAACACTTTCCCTTAGGTTTGTCTTTATTAAGTCCCTCTCGTTTTCGAGGGGAACTTCGCTTCCTATCGATTGTAGACATACCGTTACTATGAATTCACAAAAGTTAAATGGTATGCAAGAGTGGTTCTATCTTAAGGGTTTGACTGATGACTGATGAGGTCAACTAAAGGTTAACGAGTTGGCTTCCGATTTTCAATATCATAGTCTGTTATACTTCTCTATATTACCGGCCATTTAGTTATTCATCTCATTCATCTGTATAAAGCTATTATATTTTCATAACATCCAGAATGTTATCAAACTGAATGAGAATTGAAGTGCTGAACGTTAGACTCTGTCAGAGCGTGAGATAGACTTTAATTCAATGCAGTCGACTATAAAAAGAGGACACAAATGGATTTATATTTGACAGACATTACGAGACACTATTTGTTTTATCGGTTTGGTATTAATAATAAATAGCAATCACTGTTAAATAAATTAAACGTTGCATTTATTTTAGTTCCAAAAATTTTTTTAATTCAATAAAGCATAACAAACTTCAAGTACAACACATTGATTGAGAAATAACTTTTTATCATTTGAACCAATTATATTGGTATGAAAATATTTATTCTTTAAGATTCTGCATTCATTCACATATGTACTGAAAATTGTGTACATCAAAATTCATAAAAGATGATAAGATACGCATTTTCACAACGAATCTCAATTTTGTATTGATCTCAGTATTTGTTGCTTTGATAAAAAAGATACCAAGTCAACAATCATTCTATTATCATAG
>JAUJYR010000007.1:0-19425 GCA_033995805.1 Hermannia gibba
CCGATAACTTTCCTCGGTCCAAAATAATTACTTATCAGCTTTTCCGATTTGCCCACTTTTCGAGTCTTTGTGTATACCAGAACTCGATCACCTTTTCTGAAATCTTTTGCTCGATGTCTTTTATCATAATTCTGTTTTTGGCGCCTTTTTGCATCTAAAATATTCTGTCCTACTAAATATCTAGCATCAGAAATTCTAGATTTAATGTCTTGTGATTCACTAAATTGTATGGGTGTATTAAAATTAATATCGATTGGCAAACGCGCTTGTCTACCATAAACTAAATAAAAAGGGGTTTCTTTCGTTGTTTCATGTCTTGCGGTATTATAAGCGAAAGTTATGAAAGGTAAGAACTTATCCCAATTCCTTTGGTCAGTTCTCACATAACATGCTAGCATTCCAGCGAAGGTTTTGCAAGACCTTTCCACTTTGCCATTGCAAGCAGGGTGATAGCCCGATGTCTTTACGTGTTTAACAGCTAATATCCTGTAAACTTCTTCCGCAAAATCACCACAAAAACTCTGCGCTCTATCGGTGAGAACTCTTAAAACAGCACCGTGTCTTAAAACAATGCTCCTAACGAATACATTCGCTACTGTATTTGCAGTGATGTTTTCTAGAGCTGCAGCTGCATGTAATTAGTATAATAATCCATCATTAATAAAATATATTTGCTGTTTGATTCAGTCTTCGGAAAAGGTCCCATGATATCTAAAGCTACCAATTCAAATGGTTCCTTCACATTTATTTGTTGTAGATTACCCTGGGGTTTTCCAAAGTCCTTTTTATAAAATTGACAATCTTGACATGATCTTACATATTTTCTAACTGTTTTCTCTCTTTTAGGCCAATAAAATCTCTCTTTAACTCTGTAAAGAGTCTTATTGTATCCGAGATGTCCCGATTGTCTATCCTTGTGTAAACTAAATAATATATCTTTCCGAAATTGTTTAGGTACACAGATTAACTTGATTTCTTGTCCATTATTGTTGATTAATTTTCTGTATAATATTGGGAATACAAATAAGTTTTGAGGGTTTTTTTTGAAAATTTGATGCTTTAATCAGAGAAATTGGTACAATGTATTTTATTCAAAGTATTGTCCATCGTTAGCTAAGACTTTTCCCCATCGTTCAGGCAGCATACGGATTCCGCGTTGAAAAAAGCTCTCGTCTTTTGAGGCGATCCAAGAATCGACCCAATTTTTGGCTTCTTCGTAAGAAGTGAAGTGCTGCTCGGCCAGGCCATGAGTCATCGACCGGAACAAGTGGTAGTCGGAAGGAGCAATATCTGGTGAATATGGCGGGTGGGGTAGGATTTCCCAACGAAGCGCTTCCAAAGTGTCCTTGACGACTTTTGCAATATGTGGCCGAGCATTGTCGTGCAGAAAGATCACTTTGTCATGTCTTTTGGCATATTGGGGGCGTTTGAGCTTTAATGCTTGGCTCAATTGCATCAATTGTTGTTGGTAACGTTCCCCAGTGATGGTTTCGTTATGCTGGAGTAGCTCGTAGTAGATCACTCCGAGCTGATCCCACCAAATGCATAGCATTAGCTTCTTGCCATGAATATTCGGTTTTGCCGTTGAAGTAGATGCATGGCCAGGCTTACCCCACGATTTTCTGCGCTTTGGGTTGTCGTAGTGGATCCACTTTTCATCCCCCGTCACGATTCGATGCAAAAAACCCTTCCGGTTTTGCCTTTGGAGCAGTTGTTCGCAAGTGCAAAAACGCCGTTCGATGTTTCTCGGCTTGAGTTCATACGGAACCCAATTTCCTTGTTTTTGCACCATTCCCATGGCCTTGAGACGGTTGGAAATTGCTTGTTGGGTCACTCCCAAGGTTTCAGCGAGCTCCTCTTGAGTTTGGCATGAATCTTGATCCAATAACTCCTCCAAATCAGTGTCTTCAAAACTTATTGGCCTCCCTTCGCGTTCTTTGTCGCTGGTGTCAAAATCACCACTTTTAAAACGCCGGAACCAGTACTCACATGTTTTTATTGATGGAGCATGTTTTTCATATGCTTCACAAAGCATTCGATGTCCATCAGCTGCACTTTTCTTCAAATTAAAACAAAAAAGCAGCGCTTCCCGCAAATTGTGTTTTGTTGGCACAAAGGTTGACATTGTTAGAGAACAAAAAAAGTATGTTGTTTACGCTTCAGCGACATAACACATACTGATTTTTAGCGGGAATTAATGACGCTTCAACATGAATATAGTAACAAGATGGTCCGATGCCACTTAATGCAGTTACGCCATCTTTTGTAAATCCCTTAAAACTTATTTGTACTCCCAATACATTGTTACTCAATTCATACATCTTCATATATTTTTCGTTGTTTCGTTTAATCAAATTTTTGATGTTTCTAATCCATTCATCCTTGTGTTGTTCACTAGGTATATCAATTGTTTCTGAAAAATAACATGGAATAGCTTCATCTACTTGTAATTTATTGTTCAACGGCATTCTCGATAATCCGTCCACATTATTATGCAATTTTCCGCTCTTTTAAACTATTGTAAAGTTATACTCCATTAGTTTTAGAGACCATCTCGCCAGCCTACCTGATGGATTTTGAATTTTCATCAAATAACACAAACAACAGGCATCTGTGACTATCTTAAACTCCTCCCCCAATAGATAATGCCTCCATTTATCCACTGCTTCAATTATTGCTAAACATTCTTTTTCACTTATTGAATAATTGACTTCGTGTTCATCAAACGTAGCACTATAGTATTGCAAAACCTTTTCCTGACCATCTATCACTTGGCTTAAAATCGCACCCATTGCATAATAACTTGCGTCTGTATAAAGTACAAGAGGCGCTCCATCAACATAGTGTACAAGTATTGGAGTTTCCGTGAGTTTTAATTTTAATTTATCAAAACTTTGTTGACATTCAATTGACCATTCCCATCTGGCATTCTTCCTTGTAAGGAACTGCATTGGTAAAGCTATATCTGAACAGTTTAATATGAACCTTTTATAATAGTTTACTATTCCAAGAAATTGTCTTATTTGCTTAACTGTTTTCGGGGGTTTCATCAAAGTGATTGCTTCTATTCTTTTAGGGTTTGGATAATATCCATTTTTGTCCACAACAAACCCTAAAACATTCATTTCACTTAAATTAAATTCACATTTCTTGGCATGAAGACGTAGCCCACATTTATGTAATCTATTAAAGGCTTCTTCGAGATGATTTAAATGATCTTCAAAAGTTTTTGACATGATAAAAATATCGTCTATATAAATACAAATCCACTTCCAAAGTACGTCTTTGAATATGTCTTGCATAAATCTTTGAAATGTTTGGGGTGCAGTACACAAACCAAAAGACATTCTTTCAAATTGATAAGTTTCGTCATCAGCTGTGAAAGCTGTCTTCGGTTTGCTTTCTTCGTCCATTGGGATTTGAAAATAGCCACTGAATAAATCAAGTTTTGATCTATAAGGCTTTCCTTGGAGAGCATCTAGAACATCATCTACTTTTGGAATTGGAAATTTTTGTTTTGTTCTTATAGTATTTAATTTTCTGTAATCGATACACATTCTATATTTATCTGGTTGTTTAACCATTACAATGGGAAAACTCCAAGGAGGAGTCGTCTTCTTTATCACTCTATTACATAACATTTCTCCTATTTGTTTCTTTATCTCTTTTCTTTCCGTATAACTATGTCTATAATCTTTCAACTTAATAGGTTCCGAATCTCCAGTATCAATTACGTGTTTAATTCCAAAAGCTAATCCCAAATCACTTGTTTTTAACGCAAAAACGTAGTATTTTTTAATTATTAAATCTTTAATAATTGTAATCTCTTCTTTTGTTCCCCCAATTTTAAAATCAAAGTCTTTAATCTCATCTCTTTTAATTTCATATCTCTCATCATCTTCATTATAAAAATCAGCATTGTAAGCATCAATCTCTTGTTCTTCAACTTCTACTAGCTTTCCAACTTTTATTCCTTCAGGTATATTAATTTCAAACTCTTTAGGATTTGTAACTAACACTGCCGTGCCATCTTCTCCCAATAGCAATGAATCTATTAATACTCCATATTTATCCGATACTTCATGATCAGGTTTAAATTCATAATTATTTGGTCTTCTTCTCAATAAATCTTTTGGACTGTCTGTCTTTAAAATAAATTGAGACCTTGGTTTTATTTTCGATTTGGAAATTGTGTGTATTTCTATATCATCTATTGAAGGATCCAATGCTATCATTGTTAAATGTTTAGGAAATGGTTGTCCATCATTTTCTTGATTGATTTTTCTATAAAAATCTAATCCTAATATACCATCACAGGGCAATAAACGACAACAATATAAAGTTATGTTGAATGTATTATTCTTATACATGATACTAGTGTCAATTCTTTCGTTCAACGGCAAATATGAATCATTGAGTAATCTCAATAATGGTCCGTTACACCATATTGATTTAATATTAATTTTATTTAAAAGTTTAGTATTAATAAAAGAAAATTCAGATCCGGTATCCAAAATAAATTTAAGCGGTACATTATTTATGTAAATATTGAAAATAATTGATTGTTTTGATGGTCTTATAAAGAAGAAGTCGACAAATGGTCTGCCATCAAACGAGCCATCTGTCGAACTTAGTTTCCCATAGGTTTGGCGGTTAATTTCTTCACTTCTCCTTTGTTGTTACAGTCAAACGCTGTGTGTCCAATTTTGCCACATATTTCACAAAGGGGTCGTCTGTCCGGAGCTCTTGAGAATCTTTTCTCATTATCAAATTCTCCATTACTACTACGATTAGTATTATTCGCATAATTTTGACGGTTTTGATTATAATTGTAATTTCTGGGGCTTTGAACGTTACCATTATAATTGTTATAATTTCTTGAGAAATTTCCATTGTTTCGGTTTTGATTAAAGTTTCTGAAGCCTGACGTGTTATTTCGAACATTGGATTGCGCGTTTAGAAGCATTCTTACTGATTTCTCAATATTATTTAACTTCCGATTTTGTTCTTCTATACGCTTATCAAAATAGGCCCTTTCGTTATTCGATACGTCAAACTTAACATTCTTTCTCTGTGATACTTCAAGTGGATCATCGTCATCCAAGAAGTTGGCAATTTCATTGAAGATTTGGTATAATCTCTCTTCTGAATCTATAACTTGATTATACAAAAATCTTCTCACATCTGCTTGATTCCTTGCACCTCTAACAACATAGAAAACTCGATCCTTTGGGTGTGTCTCAGGATATACTCTTTTAACCAAATAAAGCACATCATGAAAGTAATTACGAAACGGCTCATTTCGTTTCTGTTCACGATTAAGTAACCTTTGTTTGTGACGATATTGTTGGTAAGAACTTGTGAATCTTTTAATCAAAGTGCTTTTTAATTTTTCCCAATTCATATCATCCATTTGACTCATAATTTGATCATAACTTATTTGGCTATTTCCTCTCAAAGCAAAATACAATTGATTCATTTTTTCTTCATCGTTCCAATGATTGACCAAAGCACATCTTTCATATTTTCTAAACCATTCAATTATGTCATCATCAATTTCATTGTCAAATGGAATCGGAATAACTGGAGGGCTTTTTGATTTTTGTTTTGAATAATAAGGAAGAATCTCAGCTTCATTAGGTTTACTTATATCGTCCCCACCATCTCCTCGAGTGTCAAATGCATCCATATTTATTGAGAACTTATCGCTTGGAATTGTCTCTTGAGGAGCACTTGGAGGAATCGGCATTTCCTCTTTATGAATTGTGTCCAAATTAATTGAGGATACGGCGCGCGTTAATTTCTCTATTTTCTCCATTTCCCTTCACCATAAAATATTAAAAATTAATAAATGATTATTTTTACAACTGTTTATAAGTAAGACGATTTATCTCGAACGAGAGAAATAACCGCAAAGCCGTAATTATTTATTTGATCAAAAGCTGTAAGTATGGGGTCACAACTCCATTTAATGTCGCTAATTCTTAATTTGATTTTCTGCCAATTACTTTCGATTCTGCTTCTTCTTGGGCCCGATGAATAGAAGTGTATTTTCTAAGTTAATCTTAATAGTTTCTTATCTCCTTGTTCTTGAATATACCAGTTTGTAAGTATATTAACCAATCTTAAGTCATGGATTTGAACTGATTCCATACAAGTTACTGGCATTCGTAAATATATTATTTCTTCTACATTTCTACAAAAACCATTTCTCTTGAAATGAACTTCTATCATAACGGTCCACCCATTATCAATTCTTTCATTTAAACGAGGTGCCCCTCGTCCGAAATGTGTCGATAATTGTGTTTTTCTAAACCAAACGAGCTTAATCAATACGATTAACAACAATAGCAACGTGAGGGTCATAAACAAATCAACTCCAAATGATATTTGGTCAAAAACAAATTCCGAAACAGTGTCTATTATATTCGCTTCTGCACGTGGATATATAACTTCGACAACCGCGGCAAATCCGAAAAACCGACTATAAGATAAAATACCAAACACTACTATGATTGTGGCCAGTGTTTGAACAATCATTCCAAATGAACCTAACCATGCTCTAACTTGAAAACGAATTTCTTTACTGTTTATGATGTTTCCCATATTTGCAACTACTTCAGAAATGTTAATTTGCATTTTATACAAATAATTTGAAAATTGTGTTAGAGCATTATTGTTCCAATCAACATTTAATTTATCAATTGATTCATTAAATGGTCTTATAAAAGGTACGTTTAATACTGGTAAATCCAAATTTTCGAACTCGAAATTTGTTGAATCGAAATCAGAAGTTATAAGTTCAAGAAGTTTTGAATGAAAGCTTATATTATTTATGTCTATTTTCTTTCTCATCATTAACGATTGAGGTCCGTATAATTTTCTGTTTATCTCCCCTAGAGATATATCACATCCTTTTTCTAATATTAATAATTCAGCCCAATTGTTAATCTTCATGCGTACTTGTCTTTTCTGGCTACACATCAAATCATATTCTGTGACAGCTTTCTTGTGAACTATGAAGGCATTTGGTGTTACAGCTATTGGTTGATAATCTCTGAGAGCGTTTGTTTTAATTTTACAATGTTTAGCCATCTGCTCTTCATCCCATTGATATATTCCATAATTACATCTAGTTGGTTCAATCATTAAATTTTCATGGAATGTAAAACAAATTGATTGATGATTATTATAATCGCAGTTAATTGAATGACTGTCTATTTCATATAATAATTCCCCAGTTTCTGGATGGGTTAACCAATATTTGTTATTGCTCTCAAATGAAATCAAATCATCGGTTCCAGTTGAAGATTTATTTGGATTAAAACATGAAGTGTTTAAACAGCTATACGATAAGAAAGTTGGTTTAATCACATTGAATTTATGTAATACGTCTTTTCTTTTCAACGGAATTCTTAAACTGATGTATATTTCATGCGTTATTGGCTTTATTGTAAAAGCAACCAATGGAAGACTGTAGTACAAATGATTTTGTTCATCGCTTATTGCGAATTCTAATTTATCTGATATTGCTCTTTTTATTTCAGTCAACAATTCTTTAAGATTTTTCCATCCAATTAAAGCATGTGATAATTTCCCGTTTCTCAATGTTTCAAATATTTGGTCAAAAAGCTTTATTCCGTCCAGAATAATTATCAGGTGATTTTGCAACATCATATTCTGGGAAAGCCTATAATTATTAAATGTACTCATTATTGCTAACATCATTGTCTTTTGTTCCAAAAATTCGGCTGTTTCTGACAATGTTTCTCTAATTTCTTTCGATTGAGTTATTACAAATTCTTTTAACATTTCAATTTTTCGGTCATGATCGACTAAAACGTCATTAGTTCTTTCAGCAAATCCAATTAGTTGTTCACTTAATATCTGTATTGAACCGGCAACAGCTCGAACTTTTCCATCCAGCATTATTAAATTTTCCCTTAATTGTTCTCTTTCGTGTTTACCATTTGCTATTTCTGTTATGGTTCCGATGGCGAAACCAACAGCTGCTACGACTCCAACTCCGATTACAAATGATAAAAGTTCTCTTTTGTCTCGAACTAGTTGTCTCGATTTAAATTCAGATAGTGAATTTTGCGCTGTCATTGTTATTTTATGTCTAAAATTAATTAAACTTTTCTCAAATTTTTCACATATTGTTGACAAAGACTTCTTTAGATTTGTTTGGGTTCCGTTTATTTCTTGTTCAATATCCGGTAAAGAATCTATGAATCTATTACAAACTTCGATTTCTTCATCACTTATTAACGTGACGTTTGAAAAAGGAAAATCCATCCTTTTGACTTGTAAAAATTCTTCTGAGAATGTTAATAATGTTCCAATTTGACTAAAAGTAATACCATGAGTGGCACATTTCACTAAATATTCGATATCATCAAATTTATTAGTTGGTTTTGATTGATTCACTTTAATTTCGGTTTTGTGTATTATAACGTTAGATATCGGTGTTGTTATCTCTGGACTTATTGTTGACAATATTTTTCTACCAGTTCGAATGTTCTTTTCTTTTAAAGCTTGTTTAAATAACATTACAAAATCAACATTCTCTTTTATTACATCGTAGAATTCATGAGGTAACTCGTATAATTTAAATTCTATTTCGTGCAACCACAAGAATAGTAATTTCGCGTAGTATTCATAAAATATTATACGTTCCTTTTCTAATACTGTTATGCTTATGTTTGCATATGGCATCAAATGACTTGTTGTTAACGGTAAATTTCCATCTGTTCTATTCCCAATATCAATGTCTTTGATGTTTGATTTGCAATTTCTTAACAATGATAATTTTGTCATTTCTTTACCAATAGCATTTCCAACAGAATCATATATAGCTATCTCAATTTCTTTAATAAATTCTATTGGAACTATGTAACCAATTGAATTAAAATCCACATAAACTTTATCATTATACCAATGCAGAACATATCCATCGTTCTTTCCTAATTTAGTTACATTTGATATGAAACGTGGTTCTATTGTAACCTTCATTGGTTGTTGAGTTTCTTGAAAAATTAATTCCTTTCCGATATTATGTAAATTCCATTCAGAATCAATAAGAATTACAGAGTTATTTACATCTCTATACTTCGTGCAAGTTTTGCCATCTGATAATGTGCATTGCAGGTATTCTTTATTTTGTAGCAATCTTATTTTTCTTGATGATCCGTGAATTTGATTATCACCCAAATCATCCTTAATTTTATTTCTTTGTTGTCTTATTTTATTGACCAAATTATACAATGAAACTTCTTTATTATTTACATCTAGTTCAAAACCTGGAACTTCAATTCTTGTCTCAATGTTTTCTGATGCAACTTTTACCACTTTCATGTTGAAATGATCGAATAATTTGATAGCAGAATTACTCTCATCCAATAAAATATATGGCTCAAATGGATATATTGGATTGTTTGATTGGTTATTGACATAAACGCAGTCCTTTAAAATAACAAATGTGATTTTTTCATATACAATATTAGACCATTTTTTATTGCTTAATCGTTTGGTTGTGTCGTTCATCAACATCGAACTTGTGTTGCGACTTTGATTTACTTTCATACTTTTATTTTCATTTGTTTTATTAGCTTGTAGTGAACTTGCATTTAAAGACGTTGTTTTCTTATTTGGTATTATTCTGACCTTTTGCTGTGTTAATGGCTTTCTGCTTATATTTGTATTTACATTTGATGATACTTTTATTATTTCATTTGATGTTTTGTTCACTGTTAACTTAATCGAATGAGAAGTCCCTATCGGATCAGTGTTATTCCGATTAACGGTTGAACCATTGTTTATTGGAGCTATTGTTGTATTAATAATTACATTTAAGCTTTGATTAGCAATAGTTGTAACATTAATTCTTGGTATTGAAATATTCCCTAGAATAACAATACGTTGAATTGTTGCATTTTTATCTCTAGTTATATTCGTTCTATTCATTGTAATGTTCATCGAATATGTTGTATTCGGTGTCCTTAAAACTGTTGGCAATGTCGTTGCATTATTTATTATCGAAGAAATTGTGGTCGTATCTAATGTAGTTGTAATCTTTGGATGAGGTGTTGTGTTATTAGATCGTTGTGTACTATTTAGTTTGAATGTTGGTGTAGTTGTAAACAATGTTGGAGAGGGTGTCGTGAAAATTGAATCATTACTTTGACCTATTATAGGATGAGAATTGTTAATAAATGTAACTCTTCTTATAATTATAGGCGAAATTGTTGCCGTTGTCGTTATAGGCAACTGATTGTTCACTTGATCATTATAATTTATATTCATTATGATATTCGTATTTGATGCCAATTTAATTAATTTAACCAAATTTTCATTATTTGTAAGATGATTGATAGAAACTGTTATGTGTATACCATCAGGTGTGGACACATCAATATTAGGATAATCCTTTATTTTGTGAACAAACAATTCGGTACTATCATCTATCGTTATATTTCTTATTTTCAATTGTCTAAATAGTTTAACAAATAAGTCCTTTGGAACAATCTTCTTTTGATAACCACTGTTTGTGACATTTGGTAATTGAATACCCTTCTGAAGATAAGATTTTCCAGTTATCCAAGCGAGTGCGGATATCTTTTTGTCTACAATCAGACCAATAACTTCTCCTTTAATAACGGCTTTTAGATATATCAATTCATCCGATTCTGATATAACATCTAATATTTCATTCTTCTTAATAGTGTAAGTGATGTTCTCTGTAACAAATTCAGAGTCAACTGCCATCACATCTCCAAGAGTTATTACTTGTGATCTATCACAACAAATATAATTCGTCATCATCGATGTAATTTGTTTGACTTGAAGACGAGATGTTTTCATGTAAATGTAATCACTATTTTGTGATAGAAGAAATATTCTGGTAGTGTCCGTAACCAAAGCACATTCAGTCATATTTGTGGTTAAAGCAAACACAATTAATTCTTCTCCTTCCTTCATTGTTACAATTGATCCATCATTTTTCACAATTAGATTTGTATCACTTAGTAAAGTTATAACGTGATTCGATCCCGTATAACGTTTAATAACTTCAGAGGTTATTCCTCTTATAAAAATTGTTAATACTAAATATTTAACAATCATTTCTTTTTACTGAATACTTTTTATACTCTCTGATGTTTAAACAGACTCTTTCTTATATATAAATTTTAATAGGTTAATATTTTTGTTGTTACACACTATTTACATTATGTTTCTTAATTATTTTGACACAATTTAAATTTATATAATACTTTGAACTTTTGTCCTAATTCTATTTAAAATATGTCATAACATATGTACATGTAACGCCATCTATTTTATTTGACAAAATACATGCGATTGTTTACATTTATTTTCAATGTGTTTCCAAAATGGACATACAGGAAATGCTTCGCTCAACAACTCTATTAGTTGATCAAACAAAAGCTACTAAATATAATTGTGATTATTGTAATCAACTAATTGATAGTGCAATTTTAGCGCCTTGTTTGCACCTGTTTTGCATAGAATGCATATATTACTATGTAAGTCTACATATTGCTTGTCCGTTTATCGAATGTGCAAGTATCGATATGACAAACATGGATTTATATTGGTCGATGACTAAACTGGACTACGATTTAGAAGTGGAGAAGGTCTATTGCATCTATTCTAGTTATGGTTGCCATGTCATCATTGAATATCAAGAATTGAAAACCCACATTGAATTTGATTGCTTTTATCATCAAAATCTAAATGTTAATCCTGATATCTTATATTTTTAAATAAAACATTTAATGTATATTTAATCATTGATATATATATAAATAAACAATTATCAATCATTTAATTTCCGCTGTAACTTTTTATTCAATTATAAAATTTCATAATTATTTGAATCTATGAATTAATCAGAGTCTGAGTTATCAATATTTTCTTTATTTAAATTACTTAAATAAAGTTGTTTTAAAAACTCGAGTTTCTTCTCCAAATCGTTTACTTTATATTCCAATTTCTCATTTTGCCGTTTTATTTTTGGAATCATCAATTTTTTTTTGCATTTGAGTTCGGTTTCTCTTTCGTAATTTCGCATAGACATTTTTCTTGTAATTAAGAAATTGTTTATATTTAACAGCGGATAGTTTCGATTTGTCAATCATTATTTCCACTTTCAACTTGTTAATCACGTTTTCGAGTGCAATTTTATCCATCTATGAATAATATAATATTTTCAGAACTCAAATACAAATTTAAAACCATCCTTTTATATTTAATAGTAAATTTAGTTCTTACTATGAATAATTAATTGATAATTCTAACGAAAGCATAAAACAATGTTTGTTATCAATTTTAATGTTTAAAATGTCAGCTATTTAATAATGTTTGTATTATGGTTCAAACATAAATTCTATCCGAAATACATTGACTTATACGAAATTTTGTTTGAAAAATGGTTATATCTCTTAACCGAAGCTCGATTTATAAAATTTTATTTATGCATAATTTTAAAAATATAAAAACAAAACTTTCTTAAATTGGAACTATATTGATATTCGTAACCGTTTAGAAATTCGGTGCGGTCCCTATAGCATTTCTGCGCAACTTGACCTATGGTTTTAAACTTAGACAAAAACTCTTGCTCGGCAAATTAACATCTTTTCCTGCTTAACAAATTTTGTATTGAAATACTTTTGATTTTCGGTATTTTTCTATTGGAGGGGCAAAAAATTTAATTTTAGTAAGCGGTTTTTGACCTTGACATCCGTTATCGATGAAATATTCTATTACAAAGTTTTAAAGTAACTAATGTCATGAATTGTCGGCCAAAAATTTTTGAACTCCCAGCCAGTCCGGGTTCCGGGTTTTGAACGGGATCTGAGTTGCTAATGCTAATAATTAAAAAATATTCTAATGTTATAATATTCAAAGTCTAATAACTTTTGATCGGTTATAGATAAAATTTTGAAACTTTCACTAAATTGTTTAAATCAACAAATGCTTTCAAATGACTGGTCACATGCTAGGGTCACGCCCCCATAAACCCCCAAAATTCCCAAAATGTAAATTTGACCTTAAAACTTAATTTTTCTACATATTAGCAAAAACATAAACAAAACTTAGCCATTTCTGGATTTTTCAATCAAAGAAAAGGAGCCCAGTATAAGGTTTGTGATTACTGAGGTGTAATATGGGGTTTATTTCAAAATAATTTGTATGAACCCCTGTCAATTATGCCTATGAAGTGTTAATTTCTCGTTTTTTTTCTTTTTTCCAAATTTTGTACCAAAAATCAAAAATACAAACAACTAATTTAAAATACATTGTAATGCATTTTTTTATTACAGATTTAGGCGCGAATTTCAAACTTCTATTAATTTTATATATAGCGAAATTTTTGAATTTTCTACAATTTTAAGGTAATTGAATACTAAATATTGTAATTTTGAACTAAAATTATCAATCGTTTTTAAAATTTATTACAGTAAGTTGGATAATGAATAATAATCTATTTCAAGTTTGGCCTATTGACCGTGTTAGATATCGGTTGAAAGATTTTCGTAAAGATATTAAGAAAAATCCAATGAATGCTATCTTTAAATTGGCTAAAAAATATCGAATAAATAATCGGGTTATTCGTTGTACTAGGGTTAGGACCCGAACTGCAAAATATTTTAAAATGAGAGTTATTCTGCCAAATTTTGGCATTAATGCCATTAAGATTGGCGAACATAAGCAGAGGCTTTTGAGACGAATGGCGAAATACGTTCATCATTGTTATTATGATGCACTTAATAATTCGAATTTGATTCAATTTATATATCAAAAATAAAGTTGTAATCGTTTACTTTTTGAAATTGTATTATTCATTTCTTTAGTTCATTAATATGTATAACTAGCGACCTCTATTTATATTGAATTTGTTAGTTTATATATAGGCTTTACTATCCCAAATGAATATATTGGCTTTCTAAATTATAGTTCATAAAATATGCATGCCGTTTGACCCAAAGGTCAAAATTTTCTAAAATGTTTGGACATATCCCCCAAACCATTTAAGCAAAAAAAACAGGCGTAATAATGGTTTAACTTTTTCTGAAATTTCATTTTTAGTACTATTGCTATAAATAAATAATATATAGTTATTCCCTTTTTGCATTTCAATATAGCTTATTGTTGCCCCCTTATTTTTAATTCTTTAAACTAATATTTATTATGCAACTATCACATCCATCTATTGACTTACTAATTAAAGTTTTTGTTTTAATTTAGTTAAATAAAATGAGTAATCAATTTGACTCAGATTCAAGTTCTGTTGGTTCTTTTTATGTCAATTGGAGCAATAGAACCAATAACTCACAAGAAAGCACTTCTGTTATTCACTTTCAAAATTCGAACCCTAATCCTGAATCATCTCAAAGCATAACAATACGTCAAGAACACAATTTGACAGAACAATTAAACGAAAATACTGAGAATAACAATTTGGGAGAAACTACTTTGAATACAAATTTAAATGATAAAGCCGATATGATGGCTCCAAGTACCAGTACTGCTAGACACATAGGGTCTAAATCTCAACATATCAAACTTTCCAGTAATTCTTAAAATTTTACTTTGTTTTGATCTTTTGTTATCTATGAATTAAAATTTTAAATCCATTACAGAAAAGCACAAAGCTCTCTTGAAAATGAATTATAAAAAAAATCCTTCTACGCATTCAAATAAATCAAA
The DNA here is from genome assembly GCA_033995805.1 of Hermannia gibba. NCBI lineage: Eukaryota > Metazoa > Arthropoda > Arachnida > Sarcoptiformes > Hermanniidae > Hermannia > Hermannia gibba. The sequence continues at coordinate 14,734 of JAUJYR010000007.1, forward strand.
TTTTATAAGAACGACTAATGCGAATATCAAAACAAGGATCCTATCTGATGAGCCATATCCAGCAAAGTATACATATTTTGGTGAATATTCTCAGATATGTCTTACACTATCATTAATTTGATTTATTTTCCTGAAAAACAGGAGACTTTGACTACCGAGAACAAAATAATGTCATAGAAAAATGGAATAAAACACATGACATCCTTAGAAAACCTGAAAAGTCTATTGATAGAGCAATGGATATCTTCGTTCCAGAAGCTATTCTAGACCTTAATTTTGACAATTATGTTTATATGTTTTGGCCTCATGCTCATCCAGTGCAGTTTAGAAAAGTGTTATTTGAAGACCAAAGTCAATTAGATAATAAAGAAAGATTGAATTTCAGACAAAGACTTAACGAAATCTTACAAGTTTGTAAAGATTTTAAGGAAGCATATGATCTGGAAACACCTATATATAGAGATGAAATTAAGTATGCTAATGTTATAGAGACAGCACAAGATGTTAGTGGACCTTTAGAGGTTCAGCACATTTTGGGTCACACCTATAGGTTCGAGAATGGAGTATGTACTCATGAGTTGGAATATTTCATCTGTCGATGGACTCCGATCAAAGATACCTTTAAGCGAAGCACATGGGGTGAAATAAGTTTCATTCCAGCTTGTCGTATAGTTGATGATGTTTATTACAGAAAAGCTATTAGAACCGCTGAGGATGTGCTAACAGATGATAATTATGCAACAGTTCATATGGAATTAGTTAAAAACTATATCGAAGGGAGACCTCAAAGAGTTTGGGCAAATTCAACCGAATATGGAGCACGAGAAACAAAGTCTACTGCAAAATCATATTTTGATTACTCAAAGGATTTTGATCAGAAATGTCCTAATAGCATTGAACTGTTCGGTAAACTGACTGATGAACTGCTTGCTTCCAAAATTATAAACAGTAATTTGGAAATTATGTAAGTATAATCAACATCTTAATCAATTTAATTTATTATATTTTTATTGTTACTAATTATTGAACTTATTTCAAAATTCTAGTGTTAATCCTGAAATATGCCATCAGATTTATAGAAGATTCACTGAGATGATGATGAGTGAAAGCTCGAGTAAAATGATTCTTTATGGACATATGTTTGGAGATGCTGGAACAAGGAAAAGTGTGAGTTGTCAGAACAACTACAAACTAATGACTGAAAATGTCGAATCTCTTGCTGTTCACGGAATTGGCTATACTCGAGGAGAACTTAACAAATTATTTGCTTACAAAAACAATAAAAAAATTATCATACTTTGTTCATTTGCCAACGAACCAACCTCTAAATATCCAAATTGCATGCATAATTACGTACTTATTCTCTACAAGATTGATAATAACAATCGAAAAGGTATATTAAACAACAAATTTTAAAGTACGATAAAATAATCTGTATTTTTGTAACTTATTTTAGTATTCTTTTATGATCCGACAATCCGACCTTGTGGCAATCGGCGATTACCATTAAAACTAAGAAAATTTCTGGTCTTCAGATCATGGGACACATTGCCTGTCTATCGGGCTTTTGGAGAACAACACTCAGATAAAAGTTGTTTCATTAAATGTTTGCATTTTATTGCATCATGTCATGGCAGAGATGACTTTTTAAAATTACATGACTGGTATTCAAATTATGAAATGGAAAAGTTACCATATGAGGAATTGGATCCTCGTAACGAGATTATAGATATTGAGGCGTATAACAGAAAGCTATTCAATATAAAAAAAGATGTTGTCATACATTTGTATAACAAGAACATTAACAACAATAATATTTTCACTTAATTTAATATTTTTTTTTATACTTATATATTTTATATACTTATTTTAAATTTGAATTTTTGTTTATTCTTAATCAATAATAGTTTTTATTGAAATACTTTTTGTTTCCTAAATGGGTTTTTTTAAGGTTTAAAATTTAATCAAAAATATGCTTAATGTAATTCTAGTTTACATAATTATATTACTTTATTTCTTATAATAAAATTTTCAGAATAAAACTCATTAATTTAAATTATTTTTCAACAAAAAACTGTTCATTGACCCGTTTTCTCACATATTCAAAGTTGTGATTACTATCGCTATCTGTCTCAGATAAATTAGTGTTCTCAATTCGCTTTTTATATAACATAGCGGCTATGTATGCATCTGTTACACAACTATGACCCAATTTACCATCAAAGTTGGTGTTAAACTCTTGAATATTTCTATTCAACAAGACATAAGCTAAATCTCTTAATTTCAAAGGTTGATTATTTTTTCCCACATAAAAACCTTTTGTTCCAGTTATGTCAATACACTTTTCCTTTAATTCTAATAAATCTAGAGCACGCAAATCAGAACAAATGTTTGCCCCTACAATCTGATAATTGTTTACAAAGTTTTTAACATCATTTTGAACAATTGATAAGTCGACTCCGTTCTTAATCATTTCAGCTGTAATGCCCGTATATTTTGTATTTAGTTTAACATTTTTCGGGTCATGTTTGATTATGGCATGGTATAAACATCCCTTTCCGGCTGTGCAAATTGCAACTGTCCCGATTATAGGTTTATTGGTTATCTTATTTATAACAAATTCGCCATCCAAACCTAATATCTCATTAGTATCTGGAATTCTATTACTTTTAAAGTATGGAATATCTGTTAACGACTTACTCAATAATGATTTTCTTTTTCTAAATCTTTTTCTCTTTTTGATTGGTTTTATCGACTTATCATTTGCTTCACAATAATTCATTTCAACTGACAATAAGGGCAAATGATGTCTGTATTGTGTCTGTTTTTACAAATTTTCCATATATCTATTTCAAATTTTTCTAACTCAATTTCAAACTCTTTCAGAATTTCCCTGTTTTCGTTTACAATAGTTTGTAATTTTTGTCTTTGTTTTGAGTATTGTGTATAAAATTTGAGTCTTTTTAAACCTTTAGAGAGTATTTTAGAGTTGTATAAAACTCTATCGTTTAAATATATATATTTATCCAAAAACTCTTTTTGGTTACTATAATTTTTCTTGAAATCATATAACTTTGCGGTTTTTGATTCTTTCGTTCGGATATTCGATTCTAATATCTCTATATCTAATTTAATACTTTTTACTTCGTCTATTAACTTCGGGTTTGGTTTATTCTTATAATTTTTTTGTTTTTGTGTTTTTCGTTCAGCCATAGAAATTGATCATTAACGCAAGTGATTATAAAACCACTTATAATATCAACTATTGTTGAGCGAATCGACTATTGTCGAGTTAATGTTCAAAGTCTATCTCGATGATAACCATCAGTTATGACCAGTTATTTTAGGCCACTCTCTGACGGATTAAACATTATGGTACTCATTAATAAATATAAATAATAAGGCTTTTAGAATTAAATTGAGCTCTAAGTTATAAATTTCTTATTGAAAAAAACGAATTATAAAATATAAAAACATTGATAAATGATTTTTATTTACAAATGATAAATGACTTAAATATAGTCATTTACGGCAAGGTATTTAGCCTTGTTCGCATCCCACCGCTGCCACCAATTATGTAACGCAAATCCACCCAAACCAGGATTTTAACCCAGATCAGGACAGACTGCATACCTTATTCTAGTCTAATATTAATTTCTCGTCTAATAGTATTACATGTTTCTTTTTTTTTAAATCATTATCTACTTAAGTTATAATAAATAATTAAAACACATTAGAAGAACAGAGAGAATATTAAAGAGAGTATCCCTCAGTGTGAGGAAAGCCTCACACTGAGAATAAAATCAAACAATTCTTACCCAAAACCAATATGCTTTATTATAAAATATTTAAGAAAATGAATACACAATAAAATGTAGAGAAACTTAGTCCAACTATTACGATCCGGAGTTCAAACTAGAATGTTATATTTTTCTTATTTTTGTTTCTAATATAAGTTTTGATATAGTTGATATAGGTCAACATGAGTTGTCCCATATAGCCTAAATTCCTTATGAGTGAACCCTTGTGCTAGTTATATCTAATGATTATTTTTCTGAACTGATTACACAAGAGATTAACATTTATTTTTATCTAGAATAACCCAATTTTAAGAGTTCAAATTTCTAATAAAGACTGAAACATTATATATAAAACTATTAACCTTATTTTAATGATTAATGTTTCATATCCCCCACTCGAAGCCATATCGTCCCGATATGTGAATTAAGTTTCTCATAACAAAAAAAAATAAAATAAAATAACTTGAATCACATTATATAGTACTTAAATTAGTACCTGTTAATTAACATAATATATCATTTAAATCACATAATAAATCATTTAAAATAAAATTCCTACAAAAAAAATTATATTTATACAAATATAATATTCTTAATTTTTTTTAACTTAGAATTATTGAATAACTTGATCAGGGTCATCCATCAGATCATCAGCATCAGTTTCAATCTGTTCTGTAGGCCAAATCTCTTCATCGTCGACATTGATGTCGTCATCATAAAATGGCTTTAACCTTTCCACATGTGCAATGCTTTTCTTTCCTGTCCGTTCATCTACGAGTTCATAGGTTGGCGAATTGTCATTTCCTTTAAGCTTTCCGATAACTTTCCTCGGTCCAAAATAATTACTTATCAGCTTTTCCGATTTGCCCACTTTTCGAGTCTTTGTGTATAC